>VZUI01053411.1:0-88843 GCA_013401135.1 Cettia cetti
CCGGCGTCGCGCCCCCGCCGCCCGCGCTGGCCATGTGCGCGCCGGGACAGCGCCGGGGACCCGGCCCCGCGGCCGCCCCGGCTGCTGCCGGAGCCAGGGGGATGCGGGGGCTCCGGGAGGCAGAGCGAGCCGGGCCGGCGCAGCCACACCGCTTTCCGTGCGCGTGGTCACCGAAGGATGCTCTCCCGGCGAGGCTACGGCTGGGTTCGCCACGGAAGAGCTACTCTTGGTATTAACCGCTTGCTAAGGTGGGAACCGCGGTTCAGGGGATGAAACCGAAGTGGTCTCCAGGTTTCACGAGGAATCAACTCTCTGGTCATCACCACACTCCACTGAGCTGCTAGAAAGCATCCTCCAAGCAGCACGGAGACCCTGCACAGATCAAGGCTGGATGTCTCCCAGTCCTGCCAGCTGGAATGGCATCCCTCTCTCTTCACCATGGAAAAGTCAGCCGATCTACAATTAAGTTTAGCCATTTCAGCCCACAGAAGTTACACAATAGTCACAGCTCTCCCGGCCCCCAGCAGAGTGATCATACCCTCCTGTTAGGAATACAGCTTTGTGCCTTAGCCCTAAAGCTGCAATGTGGAGAATAAAGGCTTGCTGTGAGAGCTGTATCTTAATTTCTTTGCACAATAATACTTACATTCTTCTCTGTAATGCAAAGTCTTCCTTCTTCAGTTAAACTGGTGGGCGTGGGAAAGGAGGTAACCATGAGAGATAGCACATCTGAGTGCATGGCAATGCCTGTAAGAAAAGGTTGAGATAAAACCCGAGGAACTTCAGGTGTAATCCCTGAAGGGCAATGCTGCTCTACACGTGTAAGGGCAACAGTTGAAGCTGCAAAGGTGCTAAAACACAAACCCCAACAGAGTCAGTTAACATTTAGTTAGACTTTGTATTAGGGAATTAAGTGTTGGAAGAACTCCTGGATTACATCCTCCCCAAGAAGCACTGTGTGTGTTTTGAGGTAGTTGGCTGTAAGAGATGGCAGGTTGCATGTGGTACAAATTCACTGCAGCCTCCTCGTGGCTCCCAGCTCCCTCCTCCAAGCTTACTGAAGATACCAAAATGATAACAGAGTTCAAGTATTGCTCTGCAAAGGAAATATTTCCCCATAAAGTGAATTATCTGAATTGTGCTCCGGAATTGGCTTAAAACAATTAAGTACTCTAGCCTAGCTGTTTCTACAGGCAACAGGTGCTACGTTGTATTATCTTGGAGATGACATTTGCTTGAAGCTAAAGCTCAATAAGAAAACACTACTGGCTTGGAAAAATTAAGAAATTTCATGCAAAAACCTACTGTGAGATGAAAAAGGAGATTCCATTCATTTTGCAAACAGTCCATATAAGGCTCATTTTAGGAATGCAGCCTGGTGATGTAAAGAAACAAAAAGAAGATTAAGTAGCCTCAGAGACCAGGGAAGCACTCTTCCTCAACACAGCAGAAACACAAAGATTAATTTAGGATAAATTTGACTGCAATTTATTGCAGACAGCAATGAAAACATACACGGCATATGAGAGAAAGGACAAAGAAAATAAATGCATTCTTCCACTCAGTATGTGCATGTACATTGTGGAAAATGGTTTTAAGAAAATCATCACCATAAAGCAGGGCAGAAATGTGCAGCTATCCCTGTCTTTGGGCACAGTACTGTTGCTCTGCTCAGATGTGGTCAGCCCTGTGGTCAGGCAATAGCAGCCTGTGCTCCACAATACTTCTCCCTTCACAACGGCACACAGGCAAGCTGGGGCTGAGTGAATATGCAGATATTTGTCAGTGAGCATATGGCTGCTGAAATCTATTAGTAGGCATCAAGAAGTAAAAGAGCCAGCTGTTTCTACAGCACAAACATTTTCAAGCTGCAGGGAAGCAAGAAATATCCACAAATACTCAAATAATGAGCAAAAAAAGCAGTAGGATTAAATATAACACATTTTTTATTATCATCCTTCTAGGCAGACCTTTAGTGATAATCTAGGAAAAGATGTCTGTCAAAGACAAGCTGAGTCTCTCACACATTGAGAGACACACACAGTACAAAGCATAAGTGTCCAGGATTTTACATGCATATGGTTGTTAACCAAAAAGCTATTATGCAAGAGTAATTCTTTGGGTGTGTTTCACAGTTCTTCTGTATTTCAGAAGTTCTTTGGTTTTCAGCTTTTAGTCAGTTGTTACACAAGGCCACTGTACTCCCTAAGAGGCTTTCCATTTGATTTGGGGTACTCCATAGTGTGGTTTGCTAAAAAGGTATATATGCTATATGCTGTTAATTCTCCACCTTTAAAAAACTGTTATCTCGATTAACACGTATTTAGCATTAGTAAAAAAGTTGTAACTTTGGATATTCAACTGATTTTGGACTAGAGATTTGGATTTACAGAAACAAGTCATTCTTAAAACATGAGTTTTAAGTGTATTCCTACAATTACTTAAGGCTGCAAGATGGATGATTATAGCATCACTGATGGAGAGCAATTTCAGCACAGCATAAAATGGCTGGCAGTAACTGTTTGGACTGGGTTTCACACTCAAAGTCAGCTTTGGATCTGGAATACTTTTTTCTCAAATTTCAAGAATGTTTGGAAATTTTTTTTTCAATACCACTGGTAATCAGAAGCAAACCTCTTCAATTTTCAGTTGCATTAAATAGCAAGGCCATGTGAGTCTTGTCTCTGTTAGGAAGACCATGAAAACTATTTTCTTTCACAACTGTGTGTGAGCTTGAATAGACAATAGTTCTCTTTCTCACAAATGCATCAAAGATTTGACTCCCTTTCCCCCAGTGGCCATTTCCCCCAGGCTTACAGCAAAACAAAAGATAGTGACACTGTTTAGGTTTGTTTCTTTAGCATGTTTGGTAATCTAAAATTTCTAGAATTGCCTTTTGGAGAAAACCACAGAAATCTCTCATTTCTGTACTGGCACAACTTACCCAATATGCACTAGTTTTCTAACACAGACATCCAGCTTCGTTATGTGGGGATTCTAGTTCATGCCAACAGCTTACTCAGGAGTGTGAGTATTTAAATACTTTACCTAAGTTTCCTTTGTCTCTGAAATGGTCATTAAGTTGATTAGTGAAAAAGTTATTGTATTTCTTGTATCATTAAGCTGGTGCACACAAACATTCAAGACAAAACATTTTTTCATTGAGATAACACCTTCTTCCCCTCTGCCTCTTTTGCCCCTGACCGGATGCATTTCTGCCTATTAGCAGCACTAACTGCATTGCACTAACTGCAAAGTGAAACTAACTGCTGTGGTTTTTTATCATCTAAGCTGCAAAACCCCCAAAACATACTGTAAAGTGTAGCTTCATTTTCTTTCAGGCTTTGAACTTTTTCCTGAGTGCAAATGTAAAGAATCATCCATTCCATGAAACCTTCCTTGGCTTCTAGTACAGTTTTAAGTTGTCACTAAATGCTGATGCAGATGTTTGCTGAGTGGAATTTAGGAATGTCCATCACTACTAACAGCACAAGAAGGTTGATTCCTTTAACATGATTCTAAATGCAAGTGCCTTTTACATTGGTCCAGTAATTCAGAAACATTTTAGTCTTAACTATTCATCCCCAGGAAATTCCCACTCCCTCTGATTTGTTGCAAATGACAGCATTGCAAGATCTGTAATTGTTCTGCCACCTGCAGAACATGACATCCAACCTGCTCACAGGCACCTGCCCTTCACAGGATGACTGTGGTTGCTCTGGGACACAGTTCAGCTTGCCCAGGCACAGCACACCCCACAGCACTGAGGAGAGCTTTCTCCCTCCACAGCTGTACCTGCTCTGCATCCCCATTGCTTCATCTCACAGTGGATGAACTCACCAAGTTCGAGGTGATAGATCTGTTTGAAGTTTAATGTGTCGCAACACAAGATAGCAACAGAAGGAAATGAAAACCTGCAAACACAGAATATCTCCTTCAACACTCAAATTAAAAACTGCAGAAGTAATACTCTTGCACATGCCTTTAATATCTACACACATAGGCCCACTTTGCTGCAAAGGTTATACTCTGTAAAAACAGGCTTATAGCATAAAGGATATTAAGAGAAATAAGTTTCCAGCCCTTCATCTACCCTTTCTCTAAGGGACCAGGCTGGGTGGAGCTGCCTGAGTAGGAGCATCATTGGCATCAGTAGGGCTATTTTAGCAAGGCAAGTAAGAGGATCACGGGGTGGCTCTAAATATTTCAAGCTTCATGTTATGACCTCCTCTGTGAATGCATATAAATTTAACTATTTCTGCTAGATTTGTGAGGATGTAGGCTCATCATTGAGGAGCTACAATGGATTGCAGTGGAACTCGTTTTTTAATCGATTAACACACATATGTCATGAATGAATCAGGATCAAGTTGGTAATTAAGTGTAAATCTGAAACAGTGCCCTTATCCTTTTTATAAATTCTTCTTACTAGAAAACACACTGATTTAGAAGACAGGTTATGTCATTATTTTACATGTTCAACAAGGTCAGAATGTCTTTCCTTAATTACTGAATACCAAATCTGACCTCATATTTAGTTACAATGCCAGGGCAGAATTCTAGTCCTTCTAGAGAGTTAACACTGCAGGGTTAAAAAAAAAAATCCTCTATATTTAAAGGGCACCAAAGTATTCAAGTGCACAATTTAAATGGAAAAAAAAATGCATACATATTTAATGTTACCTCTGACCAGGGCATGCAGTCACATAAGCAGCCAGAAAAATCCAGTATGTCTTGTGGGTCTGAATTCTTTCATGCTTTGAACTCTAGAGATAAGCTCCTCTTCCATCCCAACACCCTTATATTTGATACTACAAGAAGCATTTATTCATCCAAACCAGTTTATTTAGAGTAATGTGTCTTTGCAACATGAATAGGCATAAAATTTACTGCCACTTTTTATGTGGTGATA
This sequence comes from Cettia cetti, assembly GCA_013401135.1. Lineage (NCBI taxonomy): Eukaryota > Metazoa > Chordata > Aves > Passeriformes > Sylviidae > Cettia > Cettia cetti. The sequence goes on from VZUI01053411.1 coordinate 4,913, forward strand.
TTAGCATGGTTTTAAACTTGAGAGGGCACTACCTAATGGTTAAAGCAATAATCTGGACACTTGCATTGATTCCTGTTCTGCAGAATTTATCTTCTCTATCTGACTTTCCTCTATAAGATGGGAAAAACTATATCCTCACCATGGGTGTAGTATAGAGGGGTTCAAATGTTTAGTTTACAATGTCCAAATGAGTTAAAAGGCTACCTATGGCTATACATAAATATCTGTAAGAACAAAAATAATAAATACTAATTTAACAGTGGTAATTTTAAGCTGTTTATCAGTCTCATTTAGAGCTGGAGTTGGAGTTTCACAAAAAAATTTCCGTCTAAATATTATATTTTCTGGTCAGCTATATAATTCAGATTAATCATTCTCCTAATAAACTATTTCAATACTTTCCCCTTTACTGTGTGTGCTGGTTTCACACACATATGTTCAAGAGCAATGCTGTTCAAAATCATTCAAACACTGCATTCAGATCAGCATTAGAAATACCTAACTGGAACATAAAAAAAAAAAAAAAAAAAAAGTTCTTTTCACGTCAGCTGTGCAAATGCAAACCCTTGAATTTGTGTCAGCTGTATTAGCCTCTTAGGAGAAGATTCACACATGGATTTAAGTACCTTTATGGAGCAGAAGCATTATTCAGTGATTCACTAGACACTCATCCTGTAAGTGCTCAGGCACTCACAGGACTACAGACATGGTTAAATACAGAGTGCTTTTCTTAAGTGTGCAGAAAATAACAAGTTTGGTGTTTAAACCTTTCTCTCTGCAAAGCTGTTATGAATTCTCAAGCATGGCAGCAGTGAGCACTGCAGCCCTTCTAAGACTCATTCTTCACATCTCCTCTCTCCCGAGTCATCAGATTCATTTTGGAAATTCTCATACAATTCTAACATGGAAGCTGCAAGGAAAATCACATCAAATCCATTTCAAGTTTATCTTAATCACTGGATGATTGATATGTTCTCAATTTCAAAATATGACTCCATTATCAATTACATTAAACTTACATTGCTGCGAGGCTTCATTTGGCATGACTGATGCAATGTCATGCATGATTTAATTGTGACACCAACCCTCTTGTAAATCGATGGAGGTCCATTGTCACAAAAAACCAGCTCTCTGTCATGTTTTGAAGTGGTGAAAGTGCATAATTACACAAATTAAACTACAGCTCAAGTAGTCTTTTCCCTTTTAAAGTAGAAATTCTCTGTTCCATGTAGCACTTGACAAGTGTGCATCATTAGAATCACCTCTTTAGTATGAAAAATTGGCAGAACATTTAAATATAAAATAGCAGAAGCTTAAGGTAATTCTCTGTGATCACGGTCTTAATTTAGGACTATTCAGAGCAGCTTGAAACTTCTAGTAAGTGCTCCACCTGCACATTTTTCACTGTACTTATGGATGATACTAAAGGCAAGATTAATTGTCTTCATGCTTTTAATTCTCACTTTCATGTCCCATACCTCCATAGCACATACTCTCCTTTCACAGTAAGCATATTTTACCATTTGTGGAAGTCAACCAGGTCAAGATTCTGACCTTTCCATTTTTAAATGCTGGTTTTCCACGATACTCTACACAAAGTGTACTTGGCATTGAGGATTGCATTCCAGGAGCCTCTTTTTTCTTTTCTAAAAACATAGTCTGCTTGATTTTTCTACTGCTTGAAATGATTAATAGGATGGGTCTTGTGGCCTCTAAATTTAATTTTAAAATGCATTTGGCCTGCTACCTCACAGGTAGAAATTCTCCATGGAGAAGAACTGGGGTGAGATCTGAATGCAACCATAATTTAATGGGTAATCCTCTTGGGTGAAATCTGGATGCTTTGTCATATTTTCCTTTTTAAAAAGCAGATGTTGCACAAATGTTTTTTCCTTCATGAAAATGCAGAGCACATAGACAATAAGATTTATGGTATAAAACAATAAACAGCAAAACCAGCCAACCTGACTTTACTTCTGCCAAAACTCTTGGGCACTACATACACACAAAGAGTCTACTCTTTGGAAAAAGAAGACATAACCATAACCAAGACAAAGCAGGCAACAGAAATAAGGCAGAAAGCCCAATATATATTTCAGTCATTTTTATAAAGGTAGACACAGGTTTTAATAGGGTACAGGTCTAGTTAAAACAAGAGGAAGTAAAGGCTGAACCTACTACTGCCCCTTTGTTTTGGTGGTTTGTTGGGATGCAGCAACACGTCTATAGCAATGTACTGCTGCCAGGGTGGGAAAGAGCTGCTGGAGACTGGAAATTCTGCATGACCAAATGGAGTGAAAAGGATAAATGTACTGGACACTTTTCAGTACTTTCCTTTGGGAGGAAAGAACTTTTTTTCTTTCTTGTTCCATAGAGGGAAAAAAAAAAAAAAAAAAAAAGAAAAAAGAAAAAAAAAGGAGTAGATTCTGGAGTTTGTTGTCAGAGGACTCAGCTTGTGGAAGAGGTTCAGGAAATGCATCCACCAGCTTGCACATCTCTAAATACAGCCAGGAATATCAGCGAGTGGCCTCTGCCCTTATCATTGCCTTCCTCCCACCCCCTGCCTGCACAGGGGGAGGAATTGTCCTCAAATGTCACAGGAAAAGCAGAGGCCTTTCCTCTGCTCCGTCTTCAACTCTTGTTCTGCTGCTGTGCTGGGAAAGTGAGTAGGAGCCACAGCAGCATCCCTGTGCAATCTTGTCCCTACCACAAACACTCACACGCTGGCTCTTAAAGCCTGCTCCTTGAAGTGGAAAGGGTCACATCCTGTGCCTTTGGGGTAAGTTCTGTTCTCCATTTCTACTCTTGCCTCTCACACAAGGTGATTGAAATCACTTTTGGTTTCACTTCATGAACAAACACTCATGGTGAGACCGAATCTTCTCACTCTCTTTGCCACTAAAATGCAAAAGGATTTAAGATGTCTCCCACAACCCTTCTGAAATCTTGTCTGGACACTGCAAGAACACTATTGCCAGAGCTGATTTAGTTGTGGAAAACACTCAGATTGATGTAATCTGGCCCTCTATAAAACATACAGAGACTTGAATTTTCCAAGTTAGAAGACTCTTGGGCCAGCTCCCGCTTCTGAGTCAGAAGGGTTGAACAAAGTGCTACACCATAAACATATGTCAGAAAAAAAATGTAAACAGGCGTTCTGAAATTTACTCTCTAGAGGTTTGGTTTTTCTAAAATTTGCTGCTTTCTTCTTTACTTGCATGGGAACTTGTGGAATAAGAAAAAGGAGATAGTCAAATTATCTTCCCTCTGCCCTATTCAGTCACAAACAGGTAAAATGCTAAAAACCCTCAACAACTCACAGGGATGCATTGGCAGGAGAAAGAGGGGGAAATGTCATCCTTGAAGTATAAACTCTATGCTTAGCAGCTGATTGTAACCAATTTATGTAAGTGAAAATCTAGAGTTTAATCTAGTTCCTGTGACTATAACAGTTGCCTCTGGGTCTAATTTGTTTGCACCACGGAAAGTTTGTTTCCCATCGAGAAATCACTTGATATCTACAAACAGCAATACTAGAATAGCAATAGGTTTACTTTTAATTTAAATTTAGACAATAAATTAAAAATGGTTGTATTTTAAACAAAAATCTTTTCCTCCTATCCAGCAACAAGGCAAATTTGAGGTCAAGCTCAGATTATAAGTCATACGATGTAAATGAATGCAGCAGGTTGTATCAGCGTATTCCACACTGGAGAATCAAATGTCTTCTTTCTGATGGATTTCTTGAATCTTTGGAGTGTATCACAAAATGTATAAACAGAAGTTCTCATACAGTAACAGAGTACAAAATACTAATAAAATAGTAGAGAGTGATTTGTTATAAAATGAGAGCACAGTTGGACACCACAGCTACATAACATCTGATGGAGAGAGCTACCCACGGAGACCAAGTGAAAATGTGAGCAGGAACTTTTGCCAGCATCAGTCAATGTAAGATAATTCTGCTCCTCTGTCTGTAACAATGACAGGTGCTAAGACATCTCTCCTCTTTCTGTTCTCATAAATAAACACATTCAACAAGATGGAATAATAAGTTACTCTGCTTAGGGTAACTCTATATACTTAATGTAACCAGAGAAGAGTGTTAAAAACTGGCCTGCAACTGTACTCTGGAACTGTTATCAGAGTCTGGCTTTTATTCGATACATCAATAACAATACATCATGTTATTGAGACTGGCCAAATCTCATTAGAATTCATGGAACTAAATCCACTAACTTTACTGGACTCTGACATTCTCCCTGGATAAGCAAGAGGATTCCAACTAACTTACTACTGAAGCACATCTTTAACATGAGAGAAAATCTCTCTCCTGAAGTGTACACACATATTCTCATTCAACTTCCAGACATTAATAATGTGCCAGAGGGGAAAGTTGCATATATTACATTCAAGGGATGATTTTTTACAGTAATTGCCACCTCCTTTTTTCTCTATGATACCTTTTACTTTACCATCTGTGCAGTGGAGCACAGAACCGCTCATTTCCCCAGGTGCAGAAAATTAAGTTTAAAAGAAGGCCTTCCCTCCCTGCTACCTCCTACAGTGGAAGCAGTCATGTAGAATATTCTTGGTCCACCTTTTGCCTTCAACATGCCATGACAGTGAACCATCTGGTTTTTTAAACTTACTGCTACCATTATGTGACAAGTCCCTGTAACATCCAGGCCTAAATGAGGTTCCACTACAGAGCCACTATCTCTCATTAGTTTGTAAGGCAACAAGCTACTGGGAATGACTCATGGGGGGTCAGAGACAAGCAAACAGAAATACTTCTACCCACATTTGGAGAGTTGATGGGACAGGAAAACTGGAAATGCTTTGGCACTACAAGCAGCAAGGAGAGTTCAGAGCAGGTGCCATTTTCATACGCAATGTTCTTAAAAGAAAACTACATTCAGAAGGCTGAAAAAAGATGCAACTTGAAATGTGTTACACATAAAACATAACTGAAAACACCAGAAAATACAAGTATTACAGGCTGCATTAGTGCATTGCCTGGTGCTTGATCCTGCAGATTCACAAAGGCATTTACTGTGTATTTCTCCTAGAGCAGTGGCCCAATATCAAAACCTAAAAATCAGTCTCTAGCCTCATGTAGCATCTGCCTACATGACAAACTGTCCAGGTGACTTTGGCTGCAGCTCTGGGCCTATCACAATTAATTGCTCTCTTTTCTGAGCTGCTTCATCTTCCTTAAGGCCATCTCTTATACTTTGGAATAAAACATTTCTTCCCTGCCCAGCCAGAATATTTGTGACACTTAATAGCTCCTTTGAGGGATAATAACAAAAACATCAGGGGCTAACATCAGGATATCTTTTATGACTATTTAGTATTTATTTATGACTAATGGCACATTAGTAATTATAGTTCCCTGAATTCCCAGTTAGCATGCAGGGAGTCCTTGACTGTGTCCTTAAATGTTGTTTTATGTGGACCCTAAAAATTTTAAATTTCTTGGCCCACCTTCTCATCACCTTACATTTACATGGAAGTGGAATAATGCATGCAAATCAGACATAACACATGCCATAAACAAAAGTGGGGATATTACAGCCATTCCCTCCCCATAGATGCACAGTGTAGAGTCCCTCTTTAAAGCTCTATCTCTACCCAGATTTCACTTGGGGGGGTGACACTTGAGTTTCTGCCAGCTGATTAATCACAGGTGGGAGATAAGCTCTGTCCCTGTAAATGGTTTCCCACCTATAGTGAAAGTTACAATTAGATGATTAAACAAGAAAGAATATTATTAATCCATTAATCCTAAAAGCCTAATTCACTTGTCATTATTTATTTCATTTTACATTCTTTTTACCTTAACTTGCCTCAGATTAGGTGAAGAAACCTTTATGTAGAAAAGACATGTAAGGTCATAGGGGTCATAAGAGTTTACATCTTTTTTGGAGGCAGGGCCAAGGATGTCTCCGAAGCTTGGGGTTACGTCTCTTTTCTCCTCATATCCTTTGCCTTCTTTAGTCCAGTCTTCCTGGACTAAACTCTCTAGTTTTCTCATCACTGAGAGATCTGCCTTCACAGTAGCATCACCATCTTGGTGCTCTCACTGGGGTGTCAGACACTCCTGCATGTTTCTGCTGCTTGGCTGGTTACTCTCCTGTTTCATATTTGAGTACCCAGTTTCTCTGAAATGCAATGTTTTGGACCTGGGCTGAATATTAAGGGGTGAATTTCAGACCATTTATTAAATGTCTGAATAATCTGGTTTTCTACATTAAAATACTTCAACCCTTCCCTGCACAGCATCATCTACAAATGTTAATAGACTATCTTTGTTCTACTCTTATGTCAGTAGCAAAGAGATATATTACAGTTCAGCTGAGGACAGCTTTCTCTTGAAATTTCCTTCTGTTTTAGCAAACCAATTGACACCTGACCTTTGGACAGTTTTCAGATAGTCGTGTGCTCAGCTAATGATGATTTCATCTAGATTCTGCTGCCTTAGTCTGTTTATGGGAATGTCATGTGAGAATGTGTTCTCAGTGTGCCACGTATCTGATATAGCACAACACTGCTCTGGAAGGTCAGCTGGTCTGTCAAAGAAGAAATTTTGACTGCCTGAATGCAAATGCTTTGACATATCTATTGCTAGAGCAATTTGGGCTACACAGTGCACAGAGAATGAACAAGATGCAAATGCCCCCCAGATTTAAATGGCATTCCTATTCTGGGTAATTGCCAGTACCTCTTGTTTTTCATCCCCTCTCTGTCTCAATCCTTATTTGATTGCTGTGCACACCTAAAAGGCAACAGTGTTCCAGCTTTTTGTTGCAGCAGGGAAATAGAGAGATGTGAGGCCATTTACTTCCAGATTTCCCATGTGCTCTGGGCAGCCTGTGACCATGTCCAAGTGTAGCTCCAGTACCTTGCTGCTTTTAAGAGACAGACACACAGTCACACAGTAATAAGGGACTGAAGAATCCTCAGGAAAACTGGAAAGGTTCTGTGGAGTGTCTGTGATGTCTTTCTGCACTGCAGACTCTCTGGTCTGTAGGCTGAATGCCTCAACCCCATAGACGTTGATTAGGCCTTTATCCTGGGAAAGAGGGATTCAGATTAACTCACCTAAATAGAAAGCTGATCTGGGATTTCCAGCATTTCAGATGCGTGCCCTAGCCATGGAGCTGCTGGATAAGGCGTGCATGCTATTTCTTTTCACTGCTGTGGGATGTTCTCCACAAGATCCCTGCTCCAATCTGTCAGGCAAACCTGGAAAGTATCAGACTGTGGTCTGCAGTTGAGTAAGTCAGAAAGATGCAGACTGTGAACCCTAAAAAGGGCTAAGAATTACTTCTGTGTACTGATACTTAATACTTACTAAAGTGAGACACTGGGGGGGATTTCAAGCAGCCAAAATATAATGATATGGGACACTGGTACAAGTTTGGACAGAAGCAGGAGATTATCTGTGTCAAATTCTTCTGAATTTTGAATTTTTGATGAACAGTTAGGTATTTCAACTTTGAATGGTATTAAATCCCATGGTTGGTCAGTGACCTTTTTTTTATGCTGTGCTGCATTTTGTCGTTTGCTGAGTGAAAATACAGGATCCAGAGGGGAAGCAGAGGCATGATGAGGAGAGGAGAGTTAGGCACAGGTTCAAAGCAGTAAAAGAGTCAGAAACAACTAATTAGTGATGTACCTGTCCCAAGTAGTTAAATAAGGAGATGTGGCAACATACAAAACAATTTCTGTAGAACTCTTTTAAGGAATAGAGTCAAGGAACAAACAACACAAGTTTTTTATTGCTACAGTCAAAGTGTTTCTATTTTACAAGGAATATTAGCATGTCACCTAATGAGAGCACTGCATGCACTTTTTTTCCAGTTTGTAGCTAGCAAGATATTTGTCCATGAGTGGGACTAGCACAGCCCAGTCACCCAAGAGCTAAAGCATTGATCATAACAACACTCTAATTCCACAATTATTCAGGTTTCTAGAGTTTTTATATTTCTGTGTCTGGAAAACAGTGAGACTTAATATTCTGGTTGAATATTTCCAAGATGTATAAAACAAGAAAGATTCTGTTGGGAGAGGAGTGCTATAGGACACCAAAAGGCCTGGAGTAAGACAGCTTCTCTTAACAGAAAATTCAGAATTACGATGGAACAATACCAAATACAAAATTTAAATGCAGGTATGAGATCCTGCACTGCACCTCCAAGAGAATAGGGTCTGTTTCCCAAATATTTTCCACCATATCATTCTGTTTGCCTGCACTATTACTGTGTCAGAACACTGCACCCAGTGTGCAGAGTAGAGATCAGTGTTTATACATGTGTTATGGCACTAAAACAATAATCTAGACTGTTTCAGTGCTGCAACATTTAGCTATTCCTGTACGTGACTTCTGGGAGATCAGGGAATTTAAGTCAGTGTAAAAATATAACCCCCTCCCACACACATTGTCTTTGTGAGAATATAGGACAGCAATACTCAAGAGCTGTCCTGCAGGCAACACAAACGTTGGAGATTAAAGTAGTACACAAATAAAATACATTCAGTATATAAGTAAATAAAAGTTTAAGAGCTTTTCCCAGTGAAAGCTTTTCAAATAGAAGTATCATACATCTAAAACTTTACAATTCTTCTGTTTAAAATCAGAAGGAAAAATTCAGATTGATTAGAATTTGGAATGTTCTGAAATTCTTTATTTTTCATTCAACTCAGCATATCGTTGGGTAAATTAGTCCTGTTGATATTGTCTTCCTGGTCAGGCTGTGACATGTCTAATTTTATATGAAATACCAGATATTAATACAGTATCCATCTTCCTCCCAATCTTTGCTTGCTTATAATTATAACTGACTACATTTAGTCTATATTTAACCCTCTGATTTTTTTATTATCTTATTCAAATTTGTTGCCCAACCTATGGATATAAAATTTACCTTCTCAGCTTTTAATCTGATGTTTTCAAACTTTCTCTGAAGTTATGAAGCTACATGGACATAAGCACAAATGTCACACTCACACACATGCAACAGAAACACCAGTATTTAAGTGAGAAAATGACATTGACAAGGTAAAAAACAAAGGCATCTCATTCTTCAGTGGGACATCTCCTCTTAACACAGATTTATATCAGAAGAGAAGCAGGAAATTACTTTCTAAAATGGTCAAAATCAGAATACAGTACTTTCAGGTACTAAGGGAAGACTTGAAGGCAGGAAACTTTGGGGTTTCAGTCCTGGCATGGATTTTTATTGCAAAACCAATTGTGAAGTACTTTGGACTAGATCAGAATTCCAGTTAAAAAAGTAGCTGTACTATTTGATATACAATACTTCAGCATTCTTGCATAATGCCAAAATGCAAGGATATGTTTATTCTTTTTGGTGCCTGCTGTCTTTGTGTAATTTTGTACAAAGGTATTGCTTCAGCCAGACACAGAGCAGTTCCTGCTGCTGAGAGTATAGCCAAAGGAATGGGAATCATGAGTTTGAAATCTCTCCAAAAGGGAAAAACTTTTCCAATCCACTATTTTCTACACAACCAATCCCAATTCAAAATACCAAAATGGTTTAAAGAGGGAAATTTAGGGGAAGGAATTCCTGAGCACCTTTTGCTTAAGAAATGTGAATTGAAACAAACAGCCACAACTGTGCCTCCTTCTATGCACTCCATGTGCTCTGAGCAACTTACTGTCAGACCCATTACTGAACTGTGTTGCTCAGATGCTCTGGCAGCCATTTGGTGGGGTTTGCAGGGTCACAGCTTTGCACCTAAATCACCTGAATTCCACCTGGCTTCATGCTGGGTGGCAAATCCAGTTTTAAATTGCTGCAGTGTTTAGACACAGCTGATGGTTAAGAGACTCTTCAGGAAAGCCCACCAGCTCAGAGCAGCCCCCAAGCAGACAGCGATTTTAAACTACTTGACATACTGTTTTCAAGAGATAAAGTGGGAAAGAAATAATGGTCTGCAGTATCACAACTGCTTTTTCAGAAAGGCAAACATTGGAACATCTAGAGTCAGTGGCCTAGAAAAATGCCTACATCATATTCTATGCCAGATTTTCTGCATGTTCTTAACGAAGGTGTAAGCTATTACCAACACTCTACCCACAAGTTCTGCATTTCCAGGACATTTTACCTCCCATGAACCATTTGTAGGCACTCTTTCTATCAAAGACTTAAAGTTCTACTTACTTCCAAACTTAAATTCTATCCCTCTCTCAGCTCTTCAGTAGAAGGCAAAGTACTGTATAATTGTGCTAGCAAAACATGCAAATCTCACTGACTGGGAAAGCAGAGCTGGGGGCAGGGAGGCACAGGGAGGGAAGGAGAAGCAGTACTGCTTCAGAGATGGGGAGACACTGCAACAGTGGGCTGGCACTGCTCTGTGCCTGGCTGTGACCTGTGGGTTCCCATAAGGGTAGGCATTTTATTAAGGAAGTGAAGAAAGGAAGAACAAAAGCATAAACCACAATCTTTAAGGTTGCTCTTTAGCTTCAAAACCCCTGTGTCTCACAGAGTACATTTCTTACTTCAGATTTGATCCAGCCATTTTCCTCCTTCAGAGTCTTAAATGCTTTCCATATGTTTAACATTCTTCCAATGTATTTTCCATCTATATAATGCATTGTCTATTCTGTTTCTATTCAGCCATTTTGTCTAATCAGCAGGACACTCTCTCTGATCCAATAACTAATTGGCCAGCATAAGGCTGAAACTCCTCTGTTATCTAGGAGTACTCCTATTACTAAGAGTAATTTGCTAATATACTATAGGTAGCACTTCAGATGCTGGTGTCCTTGCTTTTGCAATATTAATCACTAAGCATCATATTCCACAATGCTCTAGGTTACAGCTGCCCCAAAACATATGCTTATAATTTCCTCCTGGGTTGAAACTTCTCCAGCATAAATTATTTTCTTGTGATCCCAATCTGTGTAAGTGTTCTGATGCCCAGGACAGTCTGAAGTATATTGGATTGCATTTGTTTCAATTTAGCAGTCCTTATTGATTAATAGCTCTTAACTCATCTCCTCACACAATTTCCTCCAAGTATTCAGATAATCCATCTTCTTCTGCCAGTGTTAAATTAAAGCACAATCTTTCCTTTAGAGAATATCGTGGAGAGGTTCCCACTCCCCAGAACTAATGCAGTATTTCATATATCTCTCTCCTAGGTGTCCTTACCTAAGCCAAGCACCCATTAATAGCAACTCTATCACATCAGGCTCTCCCTGGGAAATCACTGCTGGGCTGGCAGCAAGATCTGATCCACAACAGGTGACTGGGAAGTCACAGGGTGTCAGCCTCAGCTCCTGAGCTGGTGAGGTGGGACTGTGAGAAATGCTGAGCACCCTCATCTTGACACACCCAAGAGTCAGGGAAAACTACTGCAGGTAAGGATCACTGGAAGGAAGTGCCCATGTCCTGTCTGCTGAGCTGTCCTTTCAGACTAAACCTCAAAATGTTTCTCCCTTGTTTCTTTTCTGATGTCTAGGAGCTACAAAAGTATGTTCTCTGACTAATTCTGAGTGTGTAGGAATATAAATGAGCTCCAGATCAGGCTCTGCTTTTCCAAAGCTCTTCACACAAAGGTAGGTGTTATTCAGTAGCACTGTGGTGGATTTAACATTTGAAAATTAGACATGGGGAAAAGAACTAGAATTAAGATTAGTGATGTGTGGCCCTAAAATGAGAAATATTTTTAGTTCAAATGTGAAGGACAAAGTAAGCCAGGAGTACTTATGAGCTCCCTCTTGAGGTCTGAGGCTTGAATCTGAAGGTGGCTCAGTAGGCTGATGAAGTCAGAACATGGGAGCAACACTTCTCTTTCCAGGCTTTTTATGCAAGTTTTGGGGTTTTTTTTTTCCCTCAGCTCCTCTTCAAGTACACTGGAATAAAAAGCATGAAATCCTCTGAAGTAATTTTCGTAGTGTATAATTTGGGAATTATTTTAAATGCTAAAAACCCTAAAGAAGTACACTAGGACAGCTTCTGGGAGACTGTGAGCCTCCCCTGGTTCTTTGACTAATACTGATTTAATTTTGAACAGTAGCTGGTGTTCTAGGCTGTTCCTCAGAACATGTGATCACCCTGCACCAGCAAGGAGGTGACCAGCTTGGTGATGCAGACAGGCATCCCTTGAGATTTACAGGAACACCATCTGTGAGTCGCTGCTTCCTGCCAGACCCTGCCTCCCACGGAGCCAGGTGTGGTCCCAAGGTCTTTCTGGGCATGGCCATAATCCACAAGCTACAACCTGTTAACAACCACTGCTCCAGACCTGCCCTCATCCACTGCTCCTCTCTCTGCTTGGGAGAGCCTTGGTTCAGGAGGGATTCCTGTTTGCAAAGAAGGACACAGGGCACTGCCGCTCTGGTCATTCCAAAGCACACCATAAAGTACAGCTACCGTGGTGTCCATAGTTACCTTTTCCACTTATTTAGTCACCCTCCTTTCTGCACATTTTTCTTACAATCATAAGCTCTATCTCCCATCACCACCTATCAGCACAGATAGTATAATTTGGATATTTCTTGATCTACCTAACATCTTTGCAGAGGTATCTGTGGTAGATCTTGGCCAGACATCTGGCTTTTTAGTCTTATCCTAACACCAGTTTATTCTTAAGCACCAGCATTTCAGCTGTACAACCAGAGCAATTATCTTCTTGTCTCTTGTGTCAGCTCAGTGCTGGGCTCCCCATATCTACTAAAATTATCAAGACTTTGCGGCCTCTATGTGCCTTTGAGAATTCCAGCACAGCACAGCTCTTCATAAGCTCTGCACAGCTTATGAAGACAAAACACTAACAGGGCACATAGTAATTGTCATGCTAGAACAAGAAAAAATCCCAGAACCTTGATATTGAGGCACCTTAGAGAAAACCTCTGCTACCTTCTATACATATAATCATTCTCAGTAGCTTAATAGGACAAGTCACTCCTGCACAGCAAGTGCTTACTTACTAACTGTTATCAAAGCCGATTTCATTAATCGTTCTGCATAATTTCAGACAAATTACTGAAGTTCTAGAAAGAATGTAACAGTGAGAAGGAAACAATTCCTCATGTTAGTGACTCTACAATCTGTTCATCCTGCTGTGCTCATCAAACTTGACAGCAACTCATTTTAAGTTTGCATTACAGGAAACTTTCCAATATAGAAATGCCAAAATAAAAGAGCATTCCCCTCCAAACAATGATGCCACGAGTGCTGAAAATGGACTGTTTAAATTATTTTAATCCTTCTGCTTGAGTGGGACTGAGGAGGGGTTGCCCAATCTGTAGTTCCTCGGAGCATCAGTAGGTTGCAGCAGAGTGTTGAGTACAACCTGGGAGGAGGGTGTTAAAAGGGCAGGAGCACCACGGGACACTGCTGTCACAAAATGTGCCTGAAGCCAACACAGCGATATCTTGGGAGATATGTGGGAGAATTTTGCTGAACAGACTTAATCTTGAGAAGGTGGCCTTTAAATTACCATAAAGCCAGAGCTTGTGTTTTCTTAGGATGCCAGTGTTAGTTTTGGAGCCTCATCATCAGCCAGTGACATGATGGATTATCATCACTGATTTGGGAAACAGAAGTTCCATTTCTGTGGTAACCAGCTCTGCAGTTTGGTTTGGATTCAGGAAGGGAAATGCTGCCTTTAGATGCTTTTCTCAATAGAATACTACAGTGAACTCCAGCAATTTATGGGAGAAAGAAAATAAGCAAAATCAAAGCAAGAGATTAATATGATATAGTAGTTGTACAAAAAATAAATTTTGGCAAAGAAAAAACAACGTAATGTAGTACTCCAATAATGAAACCACCATACAGAATTGTTTGTCTCTCGATGATACATTTGGATATAAGAATAAAAGAGTCCTTCAATCAAGGATCCCAGCAGTTATTAGTGGAGTCTCTGTTCCCTTCAATTGTTCTTTTTCTCTAATTTGATTGTAAATAATAACTCCACAGCTGTGTCTTCTGTAACCACTTCCATCTCTCTAGGTTCCTATATTTAGCCTATGTACAAGCATGCGCAAAAAGTAACAAAGACATAAAGAATGCTGCTTAGCCTTTAGCAAAATCATACAAAAGAGCTAATGAAGCTCACTCTAATAAGCTTTACTGAATGACCAGCTGTAAACCTTCATTTGTATTCCACCACAGGAATACTCAGAGAATGTTACCCTTCCTCTAAAGGTATTGAGTTACTCCCTTTCCAAAGTGTCACACTTCAATGAGTAACAGAGATTTCTTGCAAACTGAAAGCAATGCCATTGCCAGAAATGGCTCTGTGCAACTGGTCAAAGGATGCTTCTCTATACTAAGAAATCTCAGGTGATAAAACTTCAACTTGTCTCTATTTTTAGCTAACCAGCAGGCTACCTGAAAAAAATAAACATAACCATCTGGTACTGACAACAGCATCTTCCTTTTCACAATTTCTTCTTTGTCTGCATCATATTCTACACTAAATCCACCATTTCTGTGCTGTTGTGCTACCAATGAAACCAGTAGCCAGTTATTCCATCTGCAGGGGAAATATTTAAGACTTAGTGACTCATGCTTCTGTACTATCAAACTGTGGAGACTCTGGCTAACATCCTTTATAGCAACCTTGGTGCATCCCCTGTTCTAATAAACCAATGGTGTCCAGAGAAGCCGTGTACAGTGTTATTCAAGAGTTTACACCACAGTGTTACAGCACTGACACTTGCCTGAAAGCAGGGCAAATACAGAAAGATTCAAGTTCCTACAAGGAGCAGATGAATTATAGCTGTCCACTGCCAGTGTTGTCCTCTCCCGACAGAGCCTAGAACCAGAGCAGAAAGAAGTGAAGGCAGAGCTGGTGGCTGTCCTTCTTCCAGCCACCCCAGGGAGAAGCTGCCCAGTCCAGGCCTCAGTTCCCAAAGCCCACGAGACAATATTAGTGCACGTTTGTGCAGTGCACAGAGGGCACACACATCACTTGATGCCTGCAGCTGGCTGCCTGTTTGGGGTGCCAGCACAGCGAGTTGAAGGCACTGATGAGATGAAGTGAACTCTGTGGAGGGCCACCAAAATGGTCAGGGGGCTGGTGCATTCCCCTCCTGCATGTTCTGGGACTGAATGGGGGCTGTTCTGTGGAGCAACAGGAGGCCCATAACTGCAGCATATTTACACAGACTGACCTCAGTTGCTCAAGGAAAGGAAATAGAGAATCTGAAGTTAATACCTTCTGTTTTCTAGTTATGGACTTGGCAGAGGACAACACTGGCCAGGAGACACTTTGTGCTTATTAAATGCTGAGGCAACATGGGGAACATGAGGAACAAATCCTTTAAATAAGGCAGCTACATTTACACAGTAGATGTATTACTGTCCTCCACTTGGAGTTATTTCAATTGCACATAACAGGAATTGGAAAAGAGCCTGGACAGCCAGAGTAGAGAATATAAAATACCTCCAAAACAACATACCTCTCTGGAAGCTTCATTAGCTTCTGTAGCAAAAGGTATATACTCTGGTCCAAAGAGGTTTAGAATAGTGGTTGCCTGGAAAGCACCAGTAAGGAAAATGAAGGAAAGCACCAGTAAGGAAATTTCCCCTGGAAAATGCAAGCTCTCCAAAATTAGAATTTTCACCTTGAAATAGTATCCTAGTGGGGAAGAACATAGGAAAAAAGGTTCATATCCCTTCTATTTGTGTCAGTGACCTGAACATGAATTCACACAATTTCCTTTACCATATAGAGGCTGTTGTATCCATCGTGTGGTACTTGGCAGCATGACACATTTAAGTTCAAGGTCAGATTAAGTAGTTAATTTCCATATAGGAACAGGAGCAAAAACTCCTCTCCTCTGTGGAAGGTTTTTAGTGGTGAAAGCTGGCAGGAACAGAAAACGCATTTGAGAGGGAAATATCCGACCTTCGTGAGTCATGGTCAAGCACATCTGGTTACCAGAATTTTAACTTCATTGTATTTTTGTAAAAGGAAGCTATAATATTAACAGTAGACTTTATAGAGTCTGTCTCTCTCCTGCTGGAACTGTTTCATTTTGGGGAGACAATTAAATATTCACTGAGCCAAAGAGGACTACAAAGAAAGAGAGAGTTGTGAGCAGGAAAACCAAGGCAGAAAAACTCATTTCAAAAAAAACATGTTAAAGGAGTAATTTTCACTTCCACAAAAAAATTTGACAGTATTTAATTCTTTTCTCGTAAACCAAAGGGTTAGCCTGGCTCTGCGGTCTTAATCTGAAAGATTTACCTTCTTGAAAATCAATAGCCACAAACAAGGTGAAGAAACAAGAGGAGCAGTATAAATTTAGTCTTGATACAGTACTCAGTTCTGGTTACCATAGCAGTATCTGCATTGTTTTTCTGGACTTAAGGTAGACAGAGAAGCATCAGCTAGCTTCTCTTTTATTCTATATAAGTCTTTAACAAAGCTATACTTATTAACATGATTTCATTGTGAGTATTCAGTACACAACATTTCAAACTAAGAATAGAATTGTCCCCATTCCACAGGGTAATTTGAATACAATGTAAAGCTAAGAAAACCCACTCTCTTTCATTTCAAAGGGCAAAAAATAAAAATATTAATTAATTATAAGAGAGGGAAAAAATTATTCCATCTCTTTCAAAAATAAATGCTTTGTTCAAGATGTGCATATTTTGAAATTACATCATTTCCCTTGATGAATATTCCAGTATGTTTCTCAAAGTCCTGGTATAGTGAGCATGACAAGATGTTCACACACTTTTTATGGTAAGGAGGTATGCCAAGAATACAGCTGAAGAGGCCAGATTTGTAATATAGTAGAAACAGTCTGGGAATTCCTGATTTCTGTCTTATTTATTGTCAGCCAATTCCAGATTTCCAGCTGAAAAGACCTTTCATCCAGAACTAAAACAGCCCTCCCATAGCATCGTGTTGAGAACAAATTTGTGGAGAGTAGAGACAATGATAGCTCCTCAAAGACTCCTCAGTACCTACCTAGATCCTTGAAAAACTTGCATTTATTGATGTTTATAAAGGCATGAAGTTAAAGCTAGAAGGTAGACAGTTTTGTTTGGGGGCCTGTGCTGGTCACAGGCCTCTCAGAGAGACATGGGGCAGTAGCTCCAGAGGAAATCCTGCATGTTGGCAGGCAGAAAAGGGAAGAGAGTCAGATTCACATCAGTGTAGGTCAGAAAGGAGGTTCCAGAAACATGAACCAGATATTTGGCATTAAAATACCAGGTAGTAAGAATGGAGTGAAAACCAGTGAACCACACTTCACTCTTAGCTCCTGGGATGGTCTGGTGTTCCAGCAGTTCGCTCCATTTACCCTGGCAGTTTGCTCCCAGTAATAGCAATACCTGCTTTAGGATGCCCAGGTTGAAATGTGCCAAGTGCTCTGCAGTGCACAGTAATCACTGAGACTGCTTTCAGAACTGGTAAAGTACAGCCTGAGACACAGAAGAGCTTTGCCTTACACGTGGGACAAGTTTCTGCCGCTGGAGTTCAAGTTTCTTAAGCCAAACCAAGAGCTCTCTTCCCTTTGCTTGGGTTCCTGTGAGCAGCATTGTTTTGTGTGTAGAGAAAAAAAATTGGCAACGAGTGAAGCTACCTTTCCTCCATGTATATGCCGCTTTGTGTGCGTTTACAGAATGCTGAACTAGAACTTACTGCAGCAGGCTCTCTCCAGGTTCAAAAAGATCAACAGATGCTCCTTTGTCTGGCACCAAATCCCTTCTCTGTCCCAGGCAGGATCAGTGTAATCCAAATCACTGCACACTGAGCTCCCCTGGTGTGAGGTGTTCTCCCTCAAGATCCTGACAGTTCAAAGATCCCAAAGACCCAATCTTCGGACACCTTGGATTCTCTGTTGTTGTTTTCCTCTTGAAAGCCTAAGGTCTCCATTCAAATACATATTTCAAATCAAGCTTGAAGAGAAGTAGAACAGGGATTTAAATATTACATTACACTGTTTGGACTCTGGAGCACTGAAATAAATCAGAAATGCCTTTAAGTAAAACAAAGCAAAAGAAGATGCTGAGGTCTTTAAACCACAGATAGCTTCCTATCCAGATATTGACACATTTCTTATTTCTCATCCTGCTTTCCAACAGCAGGAAGTTTATGGTTATTACATCTCCCTGCTCTCTGAGAGAAAATTATTTTTTTGCCTTGACAGATGAAAGAAAAAAACCTCTGAAAGAAATTTGATTCAATGTTAAACATTTTAGATGCCAACATTATTTTGGATTCCAATAAAATGAAGTTAAAACAGTTAATTTGACTCAAAATGAGATGTTTTACTTATAAATTTAGAGCCTCATTTACTACTGTTATTACTTAAATCACACGTTCAAGTGACATCTCAAATGTTAAAATCAAATCTTTTGTCAGCTCCAGAATGAAACATTAGGGCTAATATTTTAGCATTCCTATTTCCTTTTCTTAAAGAAAATATTTGCCAAATTTAACAAATGTAGTTTTGATTTCCCAGAATTTTTCAGATTTTTAACTAATTATTTAAAAGTTAGACCTAGTATGGCATAATAAACAATTTTTCATCATATCAAGTAAATGTGAATAGCTACAATCAGACCAAACAAAAGAAAGCAGAATAGAAAAAGAGTTTAAATTTACTGCTTATTTACCTCAATCCTTAAGTTTTCTTCCTTCTTACAGATCAATCAAACAGCAAAATATAAAAAGCAGCAGTAATCCACCTGAAGACAGTAAAGATGGTGTAGAGTTTGCAGACACGTTCTATGTCTGTAAATCTCAGCAACCACCTTGAAAACATGACCTGAATTTTAAACTGATAAGGAAATAGGGGTGATGATCTCAAAACAGATGTGGTCTGTAAACTGCAGTGAAGATTTTTCCAGAGTTGTCCTTGGTTTCAGAAACAACATAAATTTCAGGTGATTTTTAAGCTGACAGGAAGAAGACATTTTTCTCCAAGCTCTAAGCCTTTCGTTCATGACAATTCAGGTACTGCCTCTGTAAATCTAAGTTTATTAAATAATTCAAATAACATGATATTGCCCAAAACTGAACAAAATTTAACATAAGAATATCCAGTGAGGGCCCATCTGTTCAAGAAAAGAATGCTAATGAAGACTGAAAAAGGCAATTGCACTTTTATTTTGTTTTTAGTTGCTCTTTTAATCTATTCATAAATTGCAAATGAGAGAACTGAAACTGTCAGTATATTACACTCATGTCCAAGACCTCCATGGTCAAGTATTCCACTTCTCCCTATGGGTCTTTCCAGCTTTTAGGAAAACCCTCTTAGTATAATTCCCACACTAGCCCACTAATACTTTGCAATTTGTCTTCTGGCTCCCTTCCCTGTCTCTCAGATGTCTTTGTCTGCTTGCCCACCTCAAAGACAGCACATTTTGTAACACTAATTAGGACTGGACTGTGGCAATACAAAAATTGCATCTCCTCTAGGAGCTCTTCTATACCCTAATAACCATTTGTTTTATAGCTTTTGACTGCCCAGCAGGAACACGTGGCCTTGGTTGGGGTTGGGGCTCTGAACTGAGACACTGTGAGGCAACAGTGTCTGTACAATAGTCCTGAAAAGCCCTACTGGAGACAATTTTGTCTCTAGACTGTCTTTCACTAAAAGATCTTCTTTTCTCTTATGCTCATTTAATGGAAATAAGGTTTCTTCTCCTCATTAGAAGTGGCATTTGCATCCAATTCACCTCCAGGTTTTTTATGTCTCATTGCATTAAAACCAAGGGAAATACCAGAAGAATCCAGTGAATATTTCAGTGGCATAAGGACACAGAATAACAGGAAGATGACAAAGAAACAATTTTATACTAACAGATCCTCACTCTCAAGTTTTTCTCATCATTAAAAATGCCAAACTCTTGAGTTTAACAAAATACAGGCAGAGGAACAACTAACGGCTGTAAAACTGTTGATTTGCAATTAAGAGGGAGGGTTCCCAACTCATGTGGAATTGGTGGAGGGCACATCAGCTCCTGCATAATACCTGATCATCTGAAGCTATGCTGTGACCAGGTTTGGGAGCTGCAGCTGCCTGTTCTTTACAGACTTTATTTCTATTGTCTTCTTAAACTACAAGCTGTGCCTGTCAGGAGCTCTCTCTTTCAGGAAGCTCTAAGGCCCAGCACATTTGATTCCTGCCCAGGTGAAATTTGATAGAGCTTGCTCTAACTCAGACTACAATAATAATACACTACATTCACAAGGTTTTATGTTAATGAAATGGAAAAAAACCCCCAAATTTGCCTGTCTTGATTTCAGCCCATGGCTTTGCCTCAAGCTAAAATACACGCTAAGTGAGCTTGAACTAATAATGTCATCTCTATGATTGCTAATGATTTAATTAAATGACTATAGTTACTTTCAAATAAATATCTGAATCTCGTTTTCTGAAGTGCAAAAAATTATTTTAATTAAACCTGATTACAGAAGTCATCGAAGGAAGTATTCTGTTAGTACTTCTACAGTGAAATGGAATCCATTAATCACTTTGATCTTCACATTTGAAATAGTACAAAAATAAATGCCTGTAAAAGGAATTGTTGCCATGTTCTATAGAAATACATTGGCACAAAATCCTGTCTTAATGGGAATTTATAGATGAGAAATGAAAGGCTACTGAAGCTCAAAATTCAATAGTGCTCTTTCTTCAAAAATATCTCTCACTATGCATGTGAAATTACTCAGATTTATTTTTTCAGACAATGGTAGATTTTCAGTTTTAGAAGAAAATTAAGAATATTGTTGTGTGTTCTATGGTGGGACTACAGTTGCTGTGGGAACCACCACACTAAATTTCCATACAGCTGTGTTTGTCCTCTGACAAACAGTGGAATTAAAATAGTTTTCAGCATTCATATTTTTGATTCTTTAAAAAGTAAAACAAATTCCATTCCAGTAGAATCTCAGGTTCAAATATATGCATGCCTCGATTTCAACAGTGCAATTTTTTTTTTGTATGTAACAGGTCTTCAACAAAAATAAATGCAACTGAAAATAATTTAATTTCTTTGACACATTGACCTAAATAGGCTTATTTCAGAAAGCTGAGTTTTCTACCTGGACTGACATGCCTCAGTGTATTAAAGTTACTAGAAAAACATAGCGCATGTGTTCTGGAAAAGTCCAATTCTGCTGCAGCTGCTGGATTCCTTTTACTGCCATTAGGAGGGTCTGTGGAAAATAAAGTTTGTAAGAATTTCATGCTAAACCCTTCCAAAGCTGATCAGCATAAAGCTTTAGCTTCTGTATAGTCTCCTTCCTCCAGGATAATTCCTAAAGGGAAAGGCCTAGAGAGCTGCCTAAAATTGCTATTAGTTGGGGAAAAAACAGATTTATTCAATTATATATATAATGGGTAATTTCTGAGCACCTTGAGCAAAGATATTTAAGTCTGGACTGCTGCAATCATGACCTGGCTGTGTCTGAGCTTCATGATCACATCACTCTGTAGTTTCTATTCCCCTGTCATAACCTGCCTGCCTGAATTTGGAGTGCTATTCCTGTGCTTTACAGGTTACAACTTCCCCCAGGTAACTAAAGCAAAGACGCTTCTGTTTCATGATATTTGCTAACATTTTCTACAACAAAAAATTCCACAGCTACAGACCACGGCTAGGTGCTAGAAAGTCACATTGCATCTTAAATGTGTACATCTAAAGGTACAGTCACTGTAAGCTCTTTACATTTTTAATAAGCTGCTGATGACTTTAGACAAGCTTAATTTTCTGCAGATACAGCCAGTAGAATATTCTTTCAGAAAAAAATTAAGGCTTTCTGACATGTTATAAAATTTAATCTGAGTTTTCAAACTTGTGGAGCAAGATCTCAGTCGATATAAATCCCTTCTGTTCACCCCAGTCTAGACAATTCAATTTAGGCTGCCTAAGAATCCAGACCAGGGTTTCCTTCTCTGACTAACAGCGATCAGATGAGGTCCTGCAGAAGGACTGATATGTTCCTGCTATCATTCCCTTGCTTTTTGTATCTGCCATTTACAATCTACGTGGAGATATTTCTTCCAACAATAAGGTTCTGCTTTAATTTCCTGTGCTTTGCCTGGTACTCTGGGATCATACATTGCAGCTATGAAAGCTAGAAAATGTATAATTAGAGAGATCATTTAAGGAGACCTGTGATTACATCATGAATACTGTTTTGTGCCCTTTCTAGTCTAACTGGGTGTGGTGGTGCATTCCCCCATCCTCCTCCCTCGGGCTGCTCTGTGACCTCAGGAATCCTCCTTAGGTCTTGGCCTTGACTAATGGCCCCATGGCACTTAAACTCCCCTTGAGCTTATCAGAAACACGGTCTGCAGCAGGAACCTAACCAAGGATAAGGACAAGAGATAATCAGTCATCCCTGGGCAGCCTTGGAACATTACTTGCCTGAATCATAGCCCAAGGAGAACAATACTATTGACTGGACTTTTGAAAAATTCCAGTAATTACTGTATTGGATTACTGCTGGGATGGACATTGACTGATGACTAATGCCAATCATCCTGCAACTTAATAAGCAGTGGTGCTAAGTGAGGCCCCTGGGGTCACAGGGGGCTGTGGGACAGCTCAGCTCGTCAGCTGTCACCTTTACAACACCCAAGGGCCACCCCGAAATCTGCTGAAGGGCCTGAGCTGTGACCCCCGTGATGGAGGCTCACCCCTTGTCTGCTGAGAAATGCAAAGGCAGCCAAAAATGTCCCACTGAATGTGAGGGGAGTTTTAGCAGACACCTCTGTACATCTGCACACATGCACATGTACATCCCTGTGTCGGTGTGTGCAGGTGTGAATTGACTGCAATACTGCACAGCAAGCACAGCATGAGTATTGCCATCTCACATCTCGAGTTACTGCTGTGCTTAGAGTAAATCCTGTTGGTTCACTCATCAATTAAGGGCTGTGAAATGCTTTTGATGTGAACTGCTGATCATGTTTGGGCTCAGCCTCGCTTAGGCTCCATCAGGAGCATAGAAAGCAAGGGGGACTATTCTGAACCTCATGACCTAATGGGAGGGTCTCTTCACCTGATTGCATCCTTTGTGTCTCCTACTCCTCTGCGTCCTTACCCTGTTGTGTTCCCTGTCTCTGTAAATCATTCTAAACACATTCTAATCTGAATTTCCTTCGCCTGCTTCATCTATGCAGTAAGTAATAGAGTGAACTGTGCTGTCAAACTTCATTAAGTTACATTTTCACAGATTTCTATTAAGCCCTCTTTGGCTAATAGCTTTGATGATGATGCTTTAAAGCGACCTAAACCACTCATTTGTGACACTAGACCCCACTGCTAGCACTCCTAGCAAATATTTAAACCTTTCCAAGTACCTAGTTAATATTTATACTAGACAACACATTGTAATCAGACAATTAAAATCCAAAATGGGAAAAGACTCACTGACAAACACAATCAAACCTCTCTAGAGATAAATCTCCTTCTATGTCTCCTCTACTGACATCACCAAGTGAAGCTGACAGATATAATAGCACACTAAAATTACATAATTTTTAATCTTATTTTAGGAATTTTATGTAATCTGCTGGCTGCTGTGCATTGAAATAAGAAATTGTAATAAACAACACAAACCAAGACACCCTCATAAAGACAGCATCCTACTGACAAGCTATTTTAACCTTTTCCTGCATTTCACTACTACTCTATTGTCAGCTGTCAGAAGACATGGCAGGAGAGGCATCTAAGCATTCCAGGCCCCTCTGCTGACATCTCCATTATCCTGGATCTCCTCTTGACAAAAGTTGATGAGCCACTTCACCCCCATCCAACCCAAACTTTAACTTCTGACACTGCTGGGATTCTGATTATTTTTTTTTCTTTTATCCATGCAGTGCCTTTACACTGAATCTTGTTAATTAAGTCATCCCAATCCCAAAAAATCCTTTTAAAAATTGCAGGTTTGGCCCTTCCCACCACAGACTGAAAAGCCATATGATGTTTATTAGCATGCAGCATGTGTTACTTTGACTGTGAGGTTGATGGAGTTAACTTGAATGCCATACTGGTACTCACACTGGCAGATCTCCAGCTCCTCTTTGCCACCTGCAAACCACATCCTCCCTCAAACAGGATGCTCATTTCATCATTCCCTGCACCAACACCAGCTTCTGAAATAATTCCTGTTTTCCCTTATTTTTCAGGAGTGGGAGGTGCTTATAGACAAAAGGAAGGCCTTTGTAGAGCTTTCCAGATAAGTGACTTTGAGATGTGTAAAACTTCACCTCTCATTTGACTCAGTGCCTCTTTGACTCAGCCTCTTTGTCTTTTTTGGACAAGTCATTGTGAACTTACTTTTAACTGTAGTTCAATACAAGTATGGCTGTAGGTCCTCATTCAGCCTACACAGGAGTGTCAGTGCTTCACCTTGAATTGTGGGTTGGAGAAGTTCTTTAAGAAAATGATGAATTTACTGAACAATACAGATTCAGGTCAGCCTGAATCTGGAAAATTGAATTTGTTGAACTGTTATGAAATTAATGGGGAGAAGCAGTACTTAAAAACATTTAAGAAATATGATGAACAACTGTATAGCAGCATAGTCTGAAAAGCTTTCACAAAAATAATAGGGAATATTCTAAACCAATTCTAAGACTCATATTTTAAGGGTTTTCTGTTGTTTATCACATGATTTCAGTTCTTAAGGACATTTGTTGCAAATTACTAAAATGGCAGCTCATCTAAAGATATTGCTGCATTACTGTTTTGCAAGACTTTGTGTGAATGACAAATTCTCCTTCTTGGAGGACAGTGGGATAACCTCTATAATTCAATTAGCTTTAACAAAATAGGTGCCTAGAATTAGAAAGAGCTACCTGAATCTCAAGTTTAAACAACTCTTTATAGGTTAGCACTGCACTATCAGATTAGTTTAACAACCAATTATAATTATTGGGAGAGCAGTGTCTCTATTATAAGATCAGGGAAGAACCACTACAGCTTCAGCTATGAATATAATTGGACATTTAATGAAATGTGTCTACCCAGTGTTCTTTTCCCTTTTTAACAAATTCATTTTAGAATTAGAATGCAAGATAGCAGTGCACTCAGAGATATTTCAGGGACAAAGTTGTCCATTTTATTCTAAGCTAATTTCTTTCTTTTTGAAATATGACAGTACAATTAACAACTTCGAGGAGTAAAAGTATAAAAAATTTAAAATTATTGTTACAACTACCTATGTACAGCACAATTTAAATTTTCAAAAATGGTGACTAAGTTGATTATTCATCCTGTATTTGAACACTCAGGCAATCTGAAAAGGTGGAAAGCTCCCAGGATCAGTAATTTACATATCTCCCTGAAATCTACTGTTCTAATTTTAGACTCACATATGCAGAAGTGCTGTACCCTTCCAGAAATTAGGTGTGCTGGAGAAGCCTCGACCATTTTTAAATCTTTAGAAGAAGAATTCTAACACTGAGATTCCTGTCTGCTGCAAACCAGATGTCTTGCATGACCCTGATAGCTGAATAACCAGGATTCTTAATTAGTATTTACACAAAGGTTCTTAAAATTCCTTCTCAGATCTGAGTCTTTAATCAAATCTAAAAGAAAGAAGCAGAAAATCTCTGAGTTAAATGAATGATTTACTGTATCTTAAATTAAATGAGAGGAAAGTTGATTTGTCCCTGGAATACAGTGATATCTCTTTGGTGGAATTTGCCACTTCCAAATGTGCAGACAGAAACAGAAATGATGGAAGAATATGGGAAGGGGAAGGGGAAGGGAAAGGAAGTTCCAGCTACAGAAATGGTTAAAAGAGAAATGGCTTTTATGTACAAGTTTTAAATGACATCTGCAAATGTTTTTAATCAGGCTAACTGAATGAACTTGTTACATATTCTCTTGGAGGAATATGTATAGTAATTTTACATTAAATCTATTAATATAAAATAATGTTCAGCTTTCCTGAACAAAACTAATTTAAAATCTGCCAAATATGTCCCTCAATAAGCACTTTGTGGAGCCCATAAATGTGGTTATTAAAAAAAAAAAAAACCTCTTATTTTGAGCCAGTAGTATAAACTCCAGGCCAAATTCAAGAACAAATATAAGAAACAAATCAAATTCTTCTTCTAGCTGTCTTCATATACTTAGTGATGACAGAATAAATTGTCATTCAATCTAAATTCAGCAATTACGTAATGTGAGACAAAAGAACCCCCACAGCAAAAACCAAAACCTGCGGTAGATCTGTGCAGACCTTGAATTAAGCCTCTGCCCTTCATGCTGGAATGAATTAATAAATGCTCCCATGTTCTGATCTGCTGGTAGAACTGTGGACTATATGTTGAATATTAGGAAAAAAAATTGAAATGCTCTAATTGTTTACCAAGTCAATGGATATTTATAGCTTAACACTGCCCCTAATCAATTTAAGCCTAACCAAAGTGAAATCCAAATTTAAGTGAAGTGTGTACTGACTTGAAGCATAAACTTAAGACAAATGTCACTTGATACTTAAAATAATGCTAGACAGAAAAGTCTTCAGTATAACCTTCCCAAAGTTACACCACTGTTAATAACTGACAATTGATCCTGACATAATCTTTCTACACCTGTGGGCTGAATTTTCTGGCCAAGTTAAATTCCTAAAGAAACGTTACTTTGGGGTAAACAAGCATTAAAGAATAAATCAGGCTGTGAACAGTCATGCTAAGCTGGAAGTATAGGAATGAAATACCTGGTCACACCAGACAGCAATTGCTGTGGCAGAATGGAAAAGGAGATGGCAGAAGCAGAGGACTCCAAAGGCGTGTGGCATAAATCAGATGAAAATAGAACACACAAGTGTGTCCTCAAGGTTGGGGCTGGGGAGAAGGGTGGAGGGCAATTCAGTCTAGCAATGTTTTTCCCTTTTGATCAAAATATCAAAAAGAATGAACCACAAAGTTTAACAGATCCCTTTTTTCCACAACTGAGTTACAACATGCTCTTTTCTCCTTTGTCTTTCACTTCTCCACAGTGCTTTAAATGACCTACCAGCTCAGGTTTAGATCTACTGGGAAGGCTGCATAAAATAATATCTCAGAGCACAGCAACTTTTCTCCACTTCTCTTGTTACAAAAGGACAAGCGATAAAACCCATCTTCATATTTGAAACCACATTACACCAAAAATGCTACATAAATTAACAAGGGGGTCCTTTTATTTGTAAATAAAATTAATTAAAAATTTCTGAGCAACGCAGAATACAACTGTAAGATGTTTTTTTCTGCTTGGAGTGATTGACTTGTTTGATGGATTTTTTTTCTGCCTTAACTAAGGCAAAATTATGTCTGTGATGCATTGCAATATTTTGCATATTGCTTTGAAAAAAAGAGAAAGCCTTAAGGAATTGCACAGTGTTATCTGAGGATTTTCTTTTTGTTTTCTTTTTGTTTCTTGCATAGGAAAAGAACTAGCATGCCATCCAGTTATCTATCAACAGGATTCCTTGCAGATTTAACATCTGGTAAATAGAAGAATCACAATTATGTGCATATTATGTTAAGAGCTTTTGTTTAGGATCATTTTATATTTGCAGACACAGAACTATTCCACATGTACACCAAGAAACACACCTTACCTAATCTGTGTTTTGAAATTACTGTTATTAAAGTCTAAAAAAAAAAAAGTTGCCCTTTACCATCCAAAGGAATATAATCACAGTGAACAAATTTGCATCTGCTGTGCCCTGTGTTAGAAGAGCCAAACAAAAGAAGAAAGCATTAATATTCATTTGTTTTTATTTAGCTCAGAAAAGAGTCTGACATTGTTAAAGAAAGAGACTGGGCTAATGAAATCCATAAATAGATTTGATGACATGTGGGAGGAAATCAGCTGGAGCAGTAAGTGAGGAAAAAAGAATTTGGTTCTTGAATTTTTCACAGATGAGAAAATCCCATCTGATATTGGGAAACAAGTCTGTTTTCTTGTTTTTTTCATTCAATTTTTTTTTCTTTGTAAGAAAAATCTAGCATATGTTTATAATGACAAGAGATAAACTTTATCTGCTTCTGTAAAAATGGTAGCAGTGTCCTCTTTTTTTGTGCATTAAATCTTGCAGTGCCAGTATAATTAATTTGTTTACCTGATACTTACTGCCATGGTACAAAAGTCTCTCTGGAAACTCACAGTAGGTTCTTGGGGGGTTTTTTGTATGTCCAAGCATGGTCCTTTAGGTGTCTTGTGACATTTGGGAATTTAAGTTATTTAATTTCCCTTTTCTAGCTCTTCCAGCATCATTCATATCCAAGATCACTAGAACCATGCAGGCAGAAAATGTTACAATATCCAGATTTTCTTCTTGGTCTAGACCCCATACAAACTTTCTCAATGCTTTATGATTATATGCATGACATCTGGCCTTTAATGCCTTTATATTTCTAGGATTTAGTTGTCAGGCAGTTTGAAGGATTATTTCCTGGTCTCTTGCAGCACTCAATTAAGTTTCATCCTTGACAACCTTTGAAAAGTTGCTCTGCTCTGCCTGAACAGAAATCTCACAATCTCAGACTCCATTAGAATTCTCTTGTTGAGAGACTCAGTGGTGTCCTACACAGTCTTCACTTCAGCTTAAT
The DNA here is from genome assembly GCA_013401135.1 of Cettia cetti. Classification (NCBI taxonomy): domain Eukaryota; kingdom Metazoa; phylum Chordata; class Aves; order Passeriformes; family Sylviidae; genus Cettia; species Cettia cetti. The sequence continues at coordinate 33,486 of VZUI01053411.1, forward strand.
ACAGTTGGAAAGCAGCCAGTTCACTTGAAAACCACATTTCACTATTTCCGTTTCTTTATAGTCCCTGGCTGCAGGAGGATTAGCCTCCAGCACCAAAGCAAAAGACTGCAGTGCTTTATTTCTAGGAAGACAGTAATGGTAATACTAAATTGTTTAATTTAATAATAAAAAATAAATTTAAGTTAAGAAAAAAAAAGTAAATTTTGAAATTTGTGATGGGTTTTAATATGGTCAGACATAAATTAATTTATATCCTAGATTTCCTTTTCTCTCATTTTCCCTTCCCTTCAGGTACCAGTGTATATCACCAATACTTTTAAACTTAGAAAAAATAGGTAAAACTAAGAAAATTAATGTTAAAATTGAAAAATTCACCATTTCTTTAGTCATTTACAAGGATTCAGTCAACTTCCACTCAGAATAATTTTGGTACCAAAACCTTTCCCAAATAATACACATGCACTTTTAAAGACAATCCAGAGCTTCCTCTGCTTATGCCAAACCTGCTGGATGAGAGGCAGATATGAAGTGTTATGACTTCTCTATCAAAATTTGTGTCTCTACCACTTCAATGCACAAATCCAGTAAGCTTGACACTGGAAATTTTTCCAGAAGGATCTGAGGCTTCAACCTGTGCAGTCTGAGGGTTTTTTGGCCTTTGACAGATGGACAATACTTTGTTTATGTTAATGAGAGCAGTTTCAGATAAAACACCTTACCAAAATTTCTAGAAGTCATTTACAAGACAATTAGTTTGGGAAAGATTCTTTTGTCAAGTTTGCCTCCACTAAGGAAATTATTAAAGACCATTTCAAAAATGGATCTGGAGGAGATTCAATAAAATTTGACAAAGTTAAACCAAAGCTGCTTTTTCAGTCAGTTCTGACTCAAGTCAATTACTGCCCAAGCAGGGGATGCATGTTCTGACTGCAGGGGAATAGAGCTTGCATGAGACCAGTCAGGATTGACATCAACATATCCCACACAAAAGGATCAGAAACCTAAGTGAAGGAAGCATTAGGAATGACTTGGACCTGCAAACACATCAGTGAATATTTCATTCTGCCTTTAGACACAAGACACAGAGTGCAAGATCCTGTTGCCTTTGGGGTCACAGGTAAGAAATATCTTCTATTTATAATTGAGATATTTTGACTATCACTGATACAATTTTCATTTGCCTTTGCACACATAAAAGAAAAAAGCACTTGCTAGAGCAAACACTCTAAGATTTCAATAGAGGGCTACAGGAGTGTAATAAAGGAGAAAAAAAGATTAAGCCTTTGGAAAATTATTTTCCACAAAGGTGCCTTAAAGTCCTTGGCTGCAGCTTGCATACTTTTTTTTCTGGAAAGAGCATATACACAATTGTGGCTGATTACTTTTACAGATTAATTGACTTTGCTCTACTTGCAAAATTATCATCAGCTCTCTAATGCCAAAAACTGGAAAAGATGTCACGGATAAGGCCTTGATTTTCCTCTAAAGCATTCCAAGTGTTTTTCCAGTATTTAGGCTTTCATCACTGGTTCTTTCTATCAGCCTCAGAGCAGAGGGAATGTAGAGACAGTACTGACAGTAGTAAAGAGACTTCTAGAAAAAAAAATCTCCAGCCCCATCACTGTATTCCTTGCATCCTGGTCAGCAATTGTCCCAGGGCAGTAAAGAAAGCTGTATCTCCCTGTAAAACCAGGGAGCCCAAACCTAAATGATCTGAAGGGAAGGACTGTAAGAAACAGGCAAGAATTTCTCAGAACACTGACTCACTGGGCTGGCACCAGAGAATAGACTGAAGCAGGAGTCTCAAGCATTCAGGAACATTCAGAATTTGGCTCAAACTTCCATTTCCTGTAGAGTTGGATCTTTTAAAACATTGCTCTAAACAAATGAGTTTTTCCTTCAGTATCTTTTAGCAAGAAGAAAAGAGGTCAATACATTTGGAGTATCTCTTAGGAAATCTCCCTATTTATAAGAGCTCCACATGAAAATGTACCAGAGACAGAAGTGTGGACTGTCTGTTCTTAGCTCAGAACAGGAGAACAAATGCTTACAAGCCCACCTATCCCTTTAGCAGTGTTACTGAACTATCAGCATACTGAGCAGGACATGAGACAGCAAAGGAGCAAATCAGCTGAATACAGGAATACAGAGGAAACTGTAATAAGACAGACTTGTAACCCTGCACCAAGGAGAAACTACTGGGTCAAAATGCTGGACCTCAATTAAATGTACAGCCTGTATCTATCACGAGGTAGTCTGATACTTGTTAGTAGCACAAAGGATCTTCTCTACCACCATAAATTCTAATTAGCTGAATTTTTCCATTTATCTCTAATTTATGACCTCATTTGTTCTTACATAGAAATTTGTAATATACCAATTTAGAGAGTCCCAACCCTACACATAACATTATATTTAATATGCAGTAACCATAATTCCCACCTCAACACTGAAATATCAATATGGTGAGAAATTTCTTTTTCCTCTGATTTTAAAGCAAAATAACCTTCTTTGTCTTCTCTAGCTGTAACCCTCACCCTCCCAAACTTCTGTATTTTATATAATACCACAGAAACCACTTCCATGTGATATAGTGCTCCTAAACCTCCTTTCCTCCAAGCTCTTGCTGCTCACAGCTAATGGAAGACCTAGCCAAGAAATCATTTTAAGGCATGTCTACGCTAAAAAAATAAGATGTACTTTAGGAAATCCGGAGCCAAGTCCTGAGACCAGAGTTGGTATGTCTATGCAGTTTAGTGCTAAATGGATTTATTTACTTGTGTTCAGAATGTCTTGGAATGCCTCACTAGGTCTATGCAAACATAATAAATAGCATGCAAACCCAACCTGACTTGTATCTGGTCCCTTTACATATCTTTGCCTTATGTTTCCTTTCATTTCTGTTTTTGAGGTCAGTATGAGCACATGGTCTCTCTTACCAACATAACCATACAAATCAGCAGTCACTCTGGAAAATGCAATGCATTCTGCAGCTCCATTTACTTGTTCTGTCGTTGTTGTGCATTATACCTTTTTACTTGTCTCTTTATCCTGACATGCCCTTTATTTTGATTTGAGCATGTGTTTACTTGGAAGCTATTAAAATAAAATACTAATGATAGAGTTAATCATTATTATAACAAACACAGCCTATCTCCTCACCTTTAAGTATCTCCTGTTTTGCAATATATGAATCAATCTGAGAAGACACTTTTGATAGTTCTGAAATCAAAGAAATTCGGCAAAAATGTACAATAATTGTGACATTTCAAAAGGAAGCTGCATTACTATACTTAATATAATTGTTTTGAAGGATCAAGGTCTGCAAAATGTTCCACACTCTTACTATATTTTAATATCTTGTATTTTTAAATTGTAGTCCACATGACTTCCTCATTTTTTATTTTGTATTTTAAAGTTGCAGTCCATGTGACTTCTTCATTTTTTTCCTCAATACGTCAAAATTTTTAATCACTTTCATCCTGAAAGGGTACTCAGAGTGCATGAAAATGCATAATGCCTACAGCCATACTGTGTGCAGCTGTGATCTTGTCAGAACTTATAAGAGAAGTGGGTCTGTACTTGAGTGGCAGGGCTCTGAGAGCAGTACAAGTAAAAGTTACACTGCTCTAGCAAGGGGTGACCCTTCCCAGGGGCTGCACCGGGCTCCATTGCATTGTGTAGGTGGGATTTGGTCATGCAGGTCAGCAGAGAGAGCATGTCCTCAAAAGACCACCAGTCACACAAAGCTGAGCAAAATGTGACTGAGGGGCAGGCCAAGCTCACACCTGAGCACTGTATGTTGCTGTAGTGAGGTAGTTGTGCTTGGAAACCAACATTGGGATTGGAAACCAACATTGCTGAACAGTTTGTAGCCACTAAAACCTCAGGATATGCTTATCATTGTTCACTTGCTACAAAACGTTGATAGTCCAGAGATGCTGAATTCTAACCTGGGCAACTCTTCTTGCTAAAGCCTATTACTTTCAGATGACCTTGTTACTATGCTTGAATACATTAATTGCTAAACTTAATTTACTTCTTTGTTTTGCTTGTGATTTGTTACAGAGTGACTTGTGTACATTGCAGAGTTTGTAAAAATCAAGGTTAAAACTGCAATGAATTTTGAAATACCTGTTGATAAACAATGCTGAAGAACACAAGATATTTATCATTGTTATATTCACTGGCTGGGCTAATCCATATTCATAAATAATTCCTTGAATATGTGAAGCATTAACATTTATAGTTTAGATTTGTAATTATCTCTAGGGTTACAGACAAAAACAACGTCTCCTCTGCTCTAATACTGCTCTAACCCAAGGACAAAAGCGAGGAGACAGGCAGCTGTCCCTGTGCTGTGCTTGGTTTGTAAACAGCTCAAGTGCTGCTCATCACAGATGCCACAGGAGCTGTGCACACACTGCTGAACAGACCCTGTCAGTCCCTGAGCTGGGGGTCCTGGCTGGGGCCTTCCATGACAACCTTATTTCGTTGATACTATGCTTAGAATAAAGTATGTGCTAAGAAAGGACAATTTCCTCAGGAATAAGGTTGTGGTGGTTTTTGTTTGGTTGGGTTTTTTTTTTTTTTTTTTGTTTTTTTTGTTTTTAAACTTACAGATCTATGATCCAGTGTTTTATATCTGCAAAAAATAGTCCATACTCTAGATATTGTTTCAAATCTTATTCTGTTACAAAACACAATATGAAATATGGACAAGAAAGAAAGAAAGAAGAAAAAAAAGTTAACTTATTAACAATTTTAATCTTTTTCTGCACACTGACAGATTTTAAATTGCTTTTCAGCAGTAGTGCAACTAGACTGAGAGGCTGACATTGGCTTGTGGCTTCAAATGTTTACAGAAATGCAATTTTAGCAATACAAGCCCTGATCCCAGCTACAGCGTTAAAGCTAAGAAGGTGGTGTGTAAGCATCCTTGCTGCCCCTGCCAGCTGAAGGCTCTTGAGCAGCTAAAATCAGATTCCTGTGACTATCAACTTCACAACAGCTTTTTGTGATAAAAACTATGCAAAGTTAGTTTATCATCACACAGAAATAGGCCCAGAATATTTTGGTCCCATATTTTGTAACAGAGATGAATGTAATATGTCTTGAAAATGTAATAAGGCTTCATGCAGTAAACCTGCTGGCTGTGGAAATGCCTTTGACACTTTCAATACTCAGTAGGATTAATTCATATTAGGGACAAAACCCCTCAACCCCCTTCTTTAAATTATATAGCAATTCCGAAATTTTAAAAAACCCAACAAAACAAAAACCAAAGAAATCACCAACCCTCCACCCAGACTCCAGATTAATTGAATAAATGCAATCTGTAGCTACACTCATGCCAAGCTTCAGTCTGGAACATTTTAGAGCCAAAATGACAAGCTCATGAAAACAGGAATTTTAAACAAGAACTGGGATGATTGTTAAGGTAAGAATATGAATGGTTGTTCTGTAAGACCTATTGAACTCTTTTCTGAGCCAATAGTAATTAATTTATCAAAACCAGTCTCTAATAAACATTTTAGATAAGATTTAATAGATAGGCATTTGCATTTAATATTTTAGAGATTCAAATTCATTCCTGGTGAAACACATTTTTCCCAAATCACCCATGATAAAGTTATTCCATACAAAGTTCTGTTTGTGAGGGTCTCATTAAGATATTTCCTTACTTTAGTCATGCTGTAAAACTTGCTTTGGTCATGATAACAAAGATAGATATGGAGAAAATCACAGCCTTTCTTTAAATTTTGCATTTGCTCAAAAAAGCTGTTGCAGGTCCTAGAATGGTCTGGAAGTCACAGTAAACAACTGAATTTGCCACACTCCATTTGCAGCACTCCATTTGCCACAAGAGGAGTTTGGTATTTTGCTAATTAAAATAGCTAAAGATATCACTCATTATAGACAGAAAAGAAAAGGCAGCCTGACCTAAATGTAAAAGAATATAGGAATCAAAACAGATTGGCCTAAGTGAATGAATGGTAGAGAAATAACCAGGAGTGATATAGAAAAAAAACCCTCTCAAATGAACATATAACATTGAGATAGTGAAACAGGAAGTTATTTCTAGCTCCAACTTCTGAGTAGATTGGACAGAAATGACAGGCTATATCAGATTAGTTTGGGTTCATCTGGGTTTCTTTGATAACTGGTTTTCTAACCTAAAAGGATCTAGACTAACTGGAGTCCAGCAGAGCAGCATGTAAAAGTCCATTAGCTGAGATGAAGAAGGTGAGGACTGAAAAACTAAATGTAAGAGGGCAAGGGAAATGGATTAATAGAAGATAATGTAGGCTGTATCAGCAACAAAAGAAGATTGGAAGGCTAGACAGTAAAAGAGATATAGAAACAGAATGAATTTGATATCTTAAAACATCAGGTCTTAATGGCCTAATTTAAAAAAAATAATCAACAAACCCACAACTCATGATATAAAATAGGAGTTCTTAAGTGTAAAAGTGACTGAGAAATATACGGCCATGCAATCAGAATGTAAGATGACAACAAGCTGCCACAGTGACACCTGTGAAAGTAACAGAGACATCATCCACTTCATTAAAACAGGTAATGCTTGAGGGAAGAGTACACAATATTAAACAGCTGTAATGGCCATAATTTTGCTCAGATGGAAGGGACTGGTGAAGCCTGACTTACTTCTACTAACAAATGAAAGCAGAGAATGGATAGAAGCCCATTAGTGTCTATAAATACATCACAGGGATAAATGCCAGGAAGAGGAAAGATCTCTTTGTGTGAAAATAGAAGATGCTGGCACAAGAATAAAGCAGTGTGAGCTTTCCCTGAATAAACTGACAATTGGACGTCAACAGAAGGTTTTTAACCAAAGGAATGACTTTTTGTGAGTAGCAAGCTCCCTAGAGGCACAGCAGACCCCCTCCCTTGCTGAGCTCCTAGGAAGCAGTGACAGGAGCCTGCGATGGCTGCGAGCATAACTTCCTCACCTCCAGGATCCTCTCCAGTTTTCTTATTGCTTCAGTACAGACCTGGTGAAAGCCTTGGAGTTGACATAATAAGGCAAGACATAATAAGAACCGGCAGACAGAAGCTGAATGTGTGGTCTCAGAGATTTACTCTTCACACTGCAAAAGTATTAGCATTAATCTGCCTGGCACACGAGAATAGTTTTGTAAGACTAATAGGGGATGTATTTGCAAGATCTCTGACTCCCTCTGACTTATGAAATACAGTACCACAGACACAGCATTGCTACCCAAATTCTTTCTAATACTCCTGTCTCACTTCTAATAACAGAAACTAAAGCTGGGGCACATCAGAGAAGCTCGCTGACATTGACGCAAGGCAGAAAGTTGAGAAATACTTTACAGATCTAAAAATAAAACCAAGCAGACATAAACCATGGAACTTTTTCTACAGACCTCTTTGTTTTGCTTTCACTGCTTTTTCTGTTTTGGGGGATTTTTTTTTTTTTTTTTTTTTTTTTTTTTTTTTTTTTTTTTAGGGGAAGGAACCAGAAACTCATGTGTAAAAGAATGGAAATTTGATAAATGGGAAGAGGAATATTCTAAAGGACATACAGCAGTCAGACACTCCAATACACCTTTCATTTCTGCTGTTGGCTAAGTTGCCATTCAGATACTCAACAATTCCATCTTTTTATTAGAAAAGAAGGTAAGTGGATCTTAATTTTTCATACACAGATGAGTGCTACCATGCAGCTGGTTCAGTCTGGGGAGCAGCTCCTTCCAGTCTGCCTTCCTAACCAAAGGAGAGGCTGGTTTAACCCTCCAGTACCCAGTGAGGGGCTTCCATCCCCATGGCAACTGCCCTCCCACCCTACTGCCCACCCACCTACCTCTGTCCTCTCCCAGTTGACTCAGCTTTCACTTGAGTTTGACCCATATCCCAAAAACTACCATCAGCACTGGAAATCACACCCTGTTGCTCATCTTCATGAAACAAAAGGGACCCTAGTGGCTGCAATATGAAGCTTAAGGAATTGTGATTTAAAACAAAAGCACAAAGCCCAGCAGTTTCTGTTAATAATTTGCATAATATTTAAAATTATATGAAGCTCTTTACAGAAAAAGCTTCAATATAAACAATATTTAGAGGAACAAAGTATTAATTTGATATGTGATAAGAGGAATTAAGTGTATCACATGTTTTCAGTTGAAATATAAAAATTATTGGGTTTTGTTCAGCAAATATGCAGAATTCCACTTCTGCTAGACTACCTTTGTGAGGTTTTTGCAGCAAATAATATTAACAAATAAGATAAAAAGAGAATATCCAAATATATTATGTTTTTATTATAAAAGAACCCCACATCTGTGTTACAAAGACTACATGCTGCAAAACCCACCGTATTTTTTCCAGGTAAGATGCAGTTGCCCTTGGGGGAGAGACACGCTTACCTGGCACCTCCCACTGCTGCCAGGTGAGCCCTGCCCCTCTTGGAGCCAGCCCCCGAGCACCACTGAATTTGCAAGCCCCTCCAATCGTCACCTCACTGCCCCAAAGTCGCTGCGTGGCACCTGCTGTGGCTCTCCCTGCCTGCTAATCCATTCTCAGGGCTGTCCTTTAAGAACTCCCTCATGGCAAACAGACTGCAGGCAGCATATCCTGGGCTTAATCCTCTGAACTAGTGGGAAAAACAACCACTGACGCTCACCCACTCTGTATTTTGCCTTTTCTTCAGGGCACAACAACAGGCAGAAACACAGTGGGAAAAATCATTTTCTTGTGCACTTCTCCTTTCTGTTTCTAGATGACCTTTATTTGTGGAGCAGAGCAAACTGCAGTGCAGACTGTCAGAGGAAAACCACACCAGGGCATTGTTTCAAGGGGACTTTTTTGTTTGGTTGCTCTGTTAATCAAAGAAACCTAATTCGCATAGAAAGTGTCTGTTTGCTCTTTGTGTCTGGAAAAACATAAGAATTACAATGTTAACATTTCCAAATGGCAAAAAATGAATTTTAAATAGCTGGCAATGACAATGCTTGATAAACACATGCTGGCTGAAATTCATTTCTCTTTCACACCCACCATGTCTGAACCCCATATTAACCATATGCTTTTACAGATTAAGTTTAGTTCTGTGCCTAGTTTATAATATGCTTTGTTACAATGCAGCTATAATAACCTAAAGTTCCTGAAAATTTAGGCTAAAGGGAAAAATAAAGCTAACTGTGAGATCTGCAAAATTGTGCAAGAGACAGAGCATTTGTCCTGTATAACAAATCCCTGCCAAAACTTCAAATAAGCATTTAGTAGTGACAGTATTTTGCTATGAATCATAGTGTCTGTTGCTAGCTTCAGTTCCATTGATAATTTTGTACTTATTGTACAAATTCTGTGGTTAATATTATAGAAAGTTAAATCACTCAGAAATGAAAGTATGATAACACTTCACATTCCATTTCAGCTTCAGCTCGTGTCAAGAATTTTGAATATGTACCTTGTTTAGAGAGTTGCCCAGTGAAGTTGCTGGTTCTTTTTGACTTGGGTGACACTGGCTTGCTGTCACCAGGCAGCTGGACCAGATGATGGCCATACATCTCTCCTGTTTGTATCAACTTGTCAACAGCAACACTAGCATGCTGAATTTAGTTAGAGCCCTTTGCATTACATTACATGGGTTATAATTGTAACTCGCAAACCACTGTGCCTTTAAATCACTCAGTTCATTAAAGAAAACCATTTCCATGCAGTTTTTAAAAATCCTTATATCCAAATGTAATGCACAAATTTGCATGCAGCAAATAAATTTACTACCACAACCAGGATTGTAACAGGTAGTTTTCATCCTAAGCCCACTTCCACTAGGATTCCTCCAGGCTCTTGGAAGGGTTCAGCTGGGTGCTGGCAGAGCCTTTCCAGAGCCTATTGTCAGCACAGGGCTCTGTACTACTGGGGGCTGGACACTCACAGAAGAAAAGAACCCTGTGCTCCAGAGTCCTTTCCATCTCAACCCAGAAACAGGCAGCCTCATGGAAGAGACAAATCACATCTGTAAGAGTTCACCCCACTGACAACCTCCACCTCTCCCTTTTAAACTAATTTTCTTGATCCAATTCCCCATGACTCAGTCCCTGCTCACAAAATGAGAACGTCTTTCTGGCCTGTTGCTTTTAAAGACAAAAGGAAAAGAGTAAACTTCTTATCCCTCCTCACTTCCCCAAAGCATACTCATGAGTTTTCTGATGGAACATTCTTCTTTTGAAAAATGGAGGTTTGTCAAAACTGAAAAGTTTTGAGGGGCAATGTAATTTTGTTGACTCTTCAAACCTTGATTCTCATAGGCTGAGAAGTGCCAGTGCCTTAGAAGCTGTGCTGAATCAGTTTCATCAAAATCCATTGGACTTTGAGCTTCTTCTTAGCCCACCAGACAGCCAAAGCTCTGAAATGCAAAGTGAAGCTGCACAATTGGTTTTGGACACTTCTGTTCTACTACCCCTAGATGATAATGTCTGTTTCTAGGAAATTAAATTTCACTTTGATGCAGAAATATTTTTTTCTCTTAGTATACAGAAATCTCAACACTTCAAGATCTTTCGTCATATAAGCAGGTGTGTAAACTCATGCATAGTGATCTGGCTTTCTACTCTGCAATGACAAGGCAATAGGAGACCATTTGTTTCAGAAGTCTCTAAGTAGAGACTGTGCTCTTCACACACCCTTCCCTTCTGCCAGGACAGAAAATCTCAAAGCATCTATGAGGTCTAGGGTGTCTATTTGGTTTGCCTTTAAAGAGAGACTGCTGCTGGAATATTAGTCTTTCAAGAGAATATTTTTCCACATAAGTTTTTTTTCTCAAATGTGCAGCATTCTCTGTTCTACATACAAATCACCTAGGATGACCTTCTCAATATCTCAGCACTGTTGACATCATCAGGACAGATTTGTAAAGCCATTACAGATCAACTTTGTTCTGAATCCACTTCCAAATGTGGCTGTACCACACGCACAGCAGCCTTAGTCAGCGCTCATGAAGGCCACAGGAAACAACCCATTGCACAGTAACATTCACCAGCAAAACCTGGCTAACTCCATCTTGCTCCCTGTGTACCAGAAGCTGGACAAGCTAATTTGCACAGCTAGCTTACCTGCACATTCAAAAAGGGACCTGGGTGAGAGAAGATTCCCTGCCAAGCTCCAATTTGCCTCCCTGACAGCACAGTTATTATTTCTCACATTATTTCTGTTACAATAACATCTAAGAGCTGCAGCCCTCAATGGGGACCCCAGTGTTACCCCATACACAAACACAGAGCAAAGACCAGTGCCCTTGTTGCAATGGAGCCTGGCTACTGAGCTTGAAGCAAACAGATAGAGAAACACAGCTTTTCACTCTTATATTGATGGTAGCTCCCTGCTGACAAACATAGAGTCCTGGGAAATTGAGGTCAGATCCTCTAGCTGTTTTCACTCAGAAAAGAAGCAAATCAGTGCTGGAGTAAGGTCAAAGACAGAACGCAGGCAAGGAAAAAAAGACATAAGATGGCTTTCCTGCTTATGAACTGGAAGGTATTTCTGATCACTTCCTCAAGTATCAGGCTAGTGCTGAATACTGGCAGTAAACCGATAATGTGACCTGGTGCACAAATCACTGTGCACTGAAATCAGCCAGCTCTGCCAAATTCAATGCCACGCACCTCCTAGTGGGAGCTTCACATCCATTTCTGGAGTCCCAAGCTTACTATTGGCATTATCACAAAGCAAGACACTTAGACAACCTTTTGATGTGGTTAGAAAGGAGATGAAACTAGAGCTGAATGTGAAAGAATGACTAATCCCCACACTATTTATTTAGTGTTGTTACTTCAAAAAATTCCTTGTACATGTTGTCAAAGCTGATCCAGGAGAAGCCTGTCTTGAGCACTCCTGAAATTGGCTAAGTGACAAGATCAACTGCCAGCAAGTAAAAAGCTTCCAAATGAGTGGAAGTATTTAAGAATAGAATAAATGAACTGTTTTCCGGACTGTTTTCTAGACTGGTACAAATACCCCTAGGACACAGAGTCCTCCACTGAGAGATCTTTTATTTGTTTAAATATGATTGTTAAGTATATTTCATGTTCCATGTCTTGTTACCCAAGGCCTTTGCTGCTCCACAGAGACAGTCAATATTTCTATTTCATTAGAGCATATAAACTTGCCTAAAATAAACTCTTCTATGGCAACAAGGTCTGTGAAAATGAAGTGTTGAATCAGCATCAAACATCTGAGTTTAGTAAAACCTGAACCACAGGGTCACTTAAAATATAGGGAAATATTGGCCACACTCTGCTACAACAGTACGGAATCTGTTTTAAACCCTTGAGAGAATTCAGCATCTTCCTAAATTAGAGGAGCAAGTGTCATCAGGATGGAGCAGAACATTAAAATAGGAATGATGAGGAATTGGAAAGAAAATTAGTACTCTGTTGCCCAGCTTGCAATTCAGTGGACAAAACCACACAATGTCACAGCCATAGCATTTTGTCCTTATCTCAGATCAGCAATTGCCAGGAACAGCTATTTCTTTAATGTCAGTCTGGACTTGCCTCTCTACTCAGCACCAGAACACTGATCCTGTGAACCCCCCTAACTACTGAAGAATTTTCTAAGCAAATAGTATTAGGAAAAATAGCCCACAAACCAAAAGTGTTTCAATTTTTCTCCTTAGAAAACACAGCTTTGTTGGAAGTTCCACACCTTTATATTCTGACATTATTAATTTGAAGCATTCAACCTTACAGAGATGCATTTCAAGCTATTAAAAATTATTATACAGCTGAAAAATCATACTTTTTATGATATAAATCTTATTCTTTCCATGGGAAAAAAAAGCCTATGATCAAATAGAAAACAAGTGCAAATTTAAAACTTTGAGGACATCCCAGAGATAGTCTGTCAGAGCTGCAAAAACACACACAGAAATTTCAGTCTATCTTAGGAAGGGTAGGTTGTCTGTAACATCTTTGCCAGATGCACTTAATGTCTTGGATGCCAGTCAGGTCTGAATAAGTATGAAGTGAAAATGTTACAGTCTTTCGTACTCCTTCATCTCTTTACAGGTCAGAACTGAGACCTGCACTGTCACTTCACAGGCAGTTATCTGCTTTGCGACTGAAAAGAGGATTTTATTCTCTAAGATTATCTTTACAGGCAACAAAGAAAAAACAAAACCCAATCATACAGCCCAACCTTCTTATCAAGGGCATTTATAAAGTGGAACAAAAGCCTGACAGCTCTGCACTGGTTAGTTTTGAAGCAGCTTTGGGTAACTTAGACTTCTGGGAATTTGATGCAAATTCTGAACATCTTTTTGCAGTCTAGCACTACCTGAAGTAGTGGGGCTGGGGAACTGAAGCTGCTCTGCTCCAGCCCTGCCCCAGACCATGCAGTGCAGTTTCACAACCCCACAGAACCAGAATTCCCAGCCCAGACACAGGCAAGAAGTCTTGATGTGGATTTTATGTGGCAATGGAGAGGGTTGATGTGTAGTCACAGTAACGCTTGTTTCTCACACTTGCTGAGCCACACGAAGTTCATTGGGCTGACCAGCACAGCCAACCTGGCCATTCTGCACCTGAGCTATATTCCTCACCAACAGCACCCTTATGAAATATTAATTTGTTTTCCTTTTAGTACTGAAGATTGAAAATTATGCTAGAGGATGCCCTCTCTGTTCAGAAAGAACAACAAAATCTCATTCATAAATTTAAGGTCAGATCATCATTTTCTCAAATACAGAAGCTATTACAGCAATTTTGACACTTTCAAGTTTTATTCTAAAACTTCTTTTCTAAGGGTGGTAATTTTTCTTAATGTTTCTATGTATTTTCTTTCAAAAATATTCTGCCTTCATTGCTGAGAGAGAAATACTAGCTGATAGTAAATGAAATTGTTGCCTCCAGACAAATTGGCATTCGCCATTCAAGCAGAAAAATAAATTAAGTGCAACATTTAGGCACTCTGCATTAGGTTGTTAAAAAAAAAATCAACAAAGGGAAAATAAATGCTATGTCAACTTTTGACTGTAAAAGCAAAATAAATAAGAATTTCTCCAGTACTTGTACAGCCATGTAATTCACTACATGCTTAAAAGTATGAAGCTTTTAATAGTTTAGTGGAACTAGCAATCAATTTGACATTTTTTGGATAGAAATATGTAGCCTTGGTAAATCCTAAAAACTACACCAGTTCTTTTAGTATTTCAACATGGTATTTAAAATAACTATAATATAACTATAATATTATTACTTCAAAGAATTATTAAATATTAGTAAATATGAAGAATTAGTAAAAAATTAGTAAAGAATTAGTAAATATGATGTTTTGCCACAGTCTGGAAAACTATATTACTCCTTTACTTTGCCTTTGGAGAAGGTCTTTATTCCTGAAGAATTCAAAAGTACTTACACATTTTAAGATGCAGAAAGCATCTAAGATCATTTCACGCACCAGGTGAGGCCATCTCTGAAGGAGAGTGTCAATTTTATTTTCCTCCAATACTGTAGGACAGAAAAGAGAATGGAAAAATTTGAACATAATGAAGTTCACTACTGGGATAGCTGTCATTTGGCAAAAATCTTACCAGCATTTACTATGGAGCAGATGCTCCTTGTCATTTGTACCCCATGAACCCCTTTAAACTGACCATCCATTGCTTGTCAGAGCCAAGGACTTCCTTCATTACTTGACTCTGACCCACAGCTCTGCTCTGCAGGTGTACAGTCACCAAGTCGAGGGTCCAACACAGCAGGGGCTGGTGCCACTCTGACATGGACTAAATGGTTTAATTGTAATCCTCTTCCACATTCTTCCTAAATTCTGTCCTTCACAGTCCTTCCCCTAATATTTATGACCTTGTGCTTCTCAACACACCCCAGAAATTTTGTATGTGCTCTGTATCTCTGCAGGGTCCTATCTGTGCCTCCCCTAGAGCATATTAATTCCCCACAAAAGCTGGGTGAAGCTATAGCCACATATTCCAAGGTAGTTTGCCAAACCCTGAAAGGGCAAAAAACCTGTGTGATAACTGGTAAGACACAGTTCCAGTGACAAACATGAGTTAGTATCTACAACTCTTCATGTATTTAGCAATGCACAGTCCCTCTTGCAGAGCATAGGATAAATCAGAAAAGAGAAGGGGCTTTAAATATATTTCTTCTTAGTAACAACATCAACAATTCAGTCTCTGAAAGGTCAGGTTAATACTCTTCTCTTCTTAAAATTTAGGGTGGCATGCACCCTTCTTTCCCACCAGGAAATAATTTTAAGAACAGAGAAGTGAGTTCTTAAAGATAAGGAGGTCTATGCACCTTTCTACCTGTTATCAGCATATGCACCCAGATGAAGTTTAACAAAGAAGATGGTGATGAGGTGAACTGCAGGAGAGGGGAAGAAAGAAACAAAGGGGGCAGTAGCTGAGTCTTTGTGGCACCAGAAGAGAAAGGGGCCAGAAATAATGACTCAGAAGAGAAAAGAAAATCTCAAATTTCAAGACCACTTCTCTTTTCCAATTCATTCTGGGGTCCTGAATTAATTAAAAGAAAAGGTCTTAAAAATATGGCAAAAACACCTCAAACTCTGGAAGAGCATGGATTTGATTTGTTCTCTCTACCTGCATCCCAAGATCTGTTACAGTGTGGCTATACTTGCAAACTCCAGTCACATTTTACAGGGTCAGTAGTACTTATTAAGCTTTGAGGGTACTTTCAAGGGACCCAACAGGTGGGAAAGCTGCACCTACCAGAAGGCAACATTAGCATGCAAGGAATTTGGATGGATGCCACTTTCTGGCAGAAAATGACTGGAAGAGACTTGTTGAACTACTGAACCATGCTGATGCTAGGACACCATTGTGTTAAAAGGTTGCCCTGCTGCTTTCACCAGGTTTCTTTTTTAACCTTATGTCACCATTCTTCCAGCACTACCTTTTGCTGGAAGCCTGAGAAATTTCTCCGCGACTTGGCTGATACATGGAATACTGCAGACCTCCTCTCTGTGCATAGGTATACAGTCATACTCTGCAGAAAGGTTCAGGAGTCAAATGAACACAGTGCACTTGTTAACTCTTTCCTCTTTTGGTCTCAGGTAATTTGATACAGTCCATGCACAACCTTTCTGTTTCAGGGGAGAGATTATTTTGAACCAGAGTAGGTATAACAAGCATTAAGCTCACACTGCAGCTCTACTGGAAATTTGCTATGCTTTTTTAAATGAGAAGGGTCCTATAATTTCTGTGCTTCAAGGTGATTATCCTGAAGTAATGCATGGTGAATGACAAATGTTTGGTTGATGAATAATTTCAGTATTTTGCTTTGCATGTAAATCTGACCTTTATAGTGAGCATTACTGCATTAAAAAGGTTCTGCATAATCAAAACACTGTACAGCCAACATCTGTTATTCAGAAGACCCGAGGGGTAGAAAAAAAAAAAAATCACAGCAAATCATTTGACCTAAATATGTTTTGCTCTGTGATATAAAGTATACTTTTACTGTCTGACTTGCCAAATTCTTCATGCCTTAGCGTGACACTGTTTGTTAACAGAAGTATGCAATTTGGGTAACCTTTATGTTTAATGTTGTAGCTAATTGTTATTCTTTAATAGTGTATACGTCATTTGTCACACAGTGAACTGTAGATGCTGAAGACAGATGGACCACCAGATGGACCCTGGGAAGGATTGGTTAAAATGTCAGTGATAAGCTAACAAAATGAAACACAGTAGACTGAAGAGACTATTCAGCTGAAAAGCCTGTCTACAGAAATAGGGTTTGTATTATTCACATTCATTAAAGTGCACTTCAGCCACGTTGTTTTGACATTTTTTGCTTTGTGACTTTTCAAAGCAGCCAAAGCTTTTTTTCTTTCCCCAAACACTTGTTTGATAATACAGACTGGCAGAAGTGATCCTAGCTTTTAGAGGCAATCACTTTTGCCATCCAGAAACTTAACCACAGTTATATTCAAACCCACAAGTGCCCCAGTTCAGAGCTTGAGCAAATGGTGGACCCCTGCAGGAGTTGTATTGACCAGGAGGGAATGATTTCTTGGTCCTGGTCAGTTACTGTGACTTGTATTCCCTGATTCTGGCTATACATACTTTACACTAATAATTACAATAAACTTCTTTGGGTCTGCCCATGAAGATTTAATTAAATAAATGGAAAAATCTTCAGTGGGATCAGGGTATTTGGCACAATCCACAAATGTAGTAAATCAGCAGAAGGGAGCAAGCTAAGATTGCTTAGGAATGACTCTAGGCAGAACCAATAATGCAAAACAGAAACACAAAATACAAAGATTTGTGCATTTCCCCATTTCATATGGTTCCACATTCATTGTTTGAGGAAAGTAACTTTTTCTGTGGAATACAGTAAAAAAAAATTCTGGCAATGCTGGCTGTGATTTTTACCAATGCCATATGTGTGATCCATCTATGCCCTCATTACAGATATTTTTATGGTCCCAAGCACAAATCAGTTGTCACCAGAGAAACATGAAAATCTCATTTTCACTGAGTTACTAGATATCTAACAGCTTCCATGAATATTGTCATATAAGTGAAGCAGGAAATGAAAACAAATTATGGAAAAATTGGGAATTGTAATAATTCTCCATTGGGTTAAACAAACATCCATTGAAGAAGAGCTTTCCACTTTTCATTTTTCTTACTTGACATTTGGAATTTTTTGAAATTTTAATTGTTTTACTGAAAGTGTTTTAAAACTGAAAAAAACCCAACAAAACTCTGCTATGTTTGTCATTTGATCTAACAAAGGTAAGGCAAATAAAATGAAAAGTCATTTCAAAGCAGGACAGTGAGATAGGCTAAACTTATGGAGCTCTTATCCAAGGATGCACTGTTGTTTCCCATCTCTTGATGTCTTTAAGTATTTCTAAAAGGCATGCTGTGCCCACAAAAAACAACAAAAAAAAAAAACAAACCCAAAAAGCCCACAACCTGGATGATGTAGCAAAATATGTTAAGCAGTCATTTAAAGACAATAGTCAGAATAGCTGTAATATTCCTTTTTGTTAAAAAGCATCATTAATCAATCTGACATTTTCTACCTGCAAACAATACAGTACAGAATGAAGTCACATGCATACATGTTCATCATCAAAATGATGGAGTGGTGCAAAAATGCTTATAGAAACTGTGCATAATCTAAGAACATAAAATATGTATCCCTCTATGTTCAAATATATTGATGCCCAAAATGATGAAGGGCATTTCCTTTCACTTTCACCCAATTATGACTCTCAAAATACTAGCATTTCCATGTTCCATGTGTTGCATTTACACACTGCTCCTTTGGCTTTTTTCTTTTAGTTGTCATCATATGTTTCATGACATATCTAGCTTAAATAATGTTACAGTTACCTTATATGGCAGGAATTTTTATTACCATCCAGTAAATAAAACAGCAGAGGTTAAATCCACTGCTATCAGTAATGCAGTTGCGTTTTTCTCAGAAATGCATAAACAGATCCAGAGTCAAAGGCTCCACAGTTTGTCCAATGAGACTCTCAAACAAAGCACAACAAAGGTATTTGCCATTGTTTTGAAGGTACCATGAGCATTAACAGCACCAGCCTCAGCTCACTTGGTGACCATCATAATGCCATGAGGACGTGGTCCCATTTTGTCAATATCCAGTTGAAAAGCTACCCCAGGCATTTCTCTGTTTCTATCTGCTCATTCCCACTCTCAAACCTGCAGCAAACAAGCTACACAAACAATTTTGAAAATGCTTCTGGTTTTGCTTTGTTTAGATTGTGTGAGCCACCTGAAAATCCTGACCTCTAATAGGACAGGTGAAATGTCAGTAAAGTGGGACATTGGGCAAGAACTTCTATTACAGCTTTACAGCATAACCACTTTAAAGGATATCTCAGATACAGAAATTCTGTTGTGCTGACACAAGAGCAGGATATTATGGTCTTCCACATGGAAAAAGGGAGCATTAAGATATCTGAGGAGATATCCTGTAATCATTTGGGGTTCATTCTTACCAAATTGGCTTCAACCAAATCCTTATCACCTCAAAATAATTTCTACAAGATTTTCTAATTGATAGTATTCAAAATTATCAAAGTAGACACCACCCCCTCATTTCATTTGCAAGAGCTGGGATTAATTCAGATCTATGGGATATGCAACAGGGTAGAGTATATTTTTCACTGAATATAGCCTGAAGTTATCGGCTTTTCCACAACAAAACTTTCTGGCATCTCATATAGTTAAATGAAAAATGTGAGAATCTTCAAATCAGTAAATCAGTTATATTAGGGGAACTAATAGGATTTGAACGTGACTCATGAATTACAGTTTGAAGTTCTTGGTTGTTGTCTTAAGTGTTAGATTTTTTTTTTGAGGCAGAAAAGAAATTGACGCCATGAAAGTCTTCTAATAGCAGCTTTTTCTGAAGAAATACCCTGGGAAAGTTTAGCATGGTGTGAAGATTACATTATTATCTCTTAAATCCCACAATGGAAGCACATGAAAAAAATAATAAGAAGATTTATAACAAAAACATAGTTAATGTAACTTTATAGTAGTAAACAGTAATAACACAGATTGATTCTGCAGATTTACAGCAATAATAAACTCACTTGTTTGTCTTGTGTTAAAAATACCTCATGGTGACAAACACTGTGGTTTCTCTCTGTGTGTACACACCCATGGGCATGTGAAAAGTGTCTGAATCAATGTGGGTGTGCACATACATGCACTAGTAACAAAATCATCCACCATGCACACCCAGCTTACTGTGCTGGCAATGACAGTGGGCAGCAGCTATGCACAGCCACTGACAGCGTGGCATAGCAGGAGAGTGTATAACACCTTACATCACAAAAGTTATTTCCTAGCCTTAGGAAGCCAGGGAAAGTTTTAGAGGTACATAAACCATGTATACCCTGGTGGTTTCTGCAACAGCTCTTCAAAGGAGATTTTACATGAGCTACAAATTCTGAAAATATAAACTCTTCTGGCAGTTTTGTCATATTTCATTAGGAAAGATAATTATAGATTCAGCTTTCAGACAAGAAAAAGTTACTATATTTGAAGATACTGAGATCAAAAAATTTATAATAAGCAACAATAAGCAATAATCCTCCCTGTTTTCAGTGACAGCCTAACAGGAACAACTACACTCATTTTTTTCAAATCCTTAATGGTCCATCATAACAAATCTATAAACATAAAAGGCACAGAATCAAGTCTGTCCTGGAGTAAGTTAATGCTCATTTTCCTACCCATTTCTGTCAGCAAAGATACCATACTCTGTAAGCCACAATTACCTTGGGTCTTGGTTTGGATAGCATTGGTAAGAACATTGTTTTGGTGCTTTAAAGCACAGGCCCAATTTAAAAATGTTTTTGTTCAGACAAGAGGAGAGTTAAAAAGTCCTGCTGGTTGCAGGCTGACCGCCACAGATCAGTAAAGATTGCAGTAATGACATTTCTCTTAGAAAAAATCACTACAGTAGTTTTCCTTTCTTATCCCTAGAAAACGCTGCAATTTCTGCTACTTCTAGGAAACAGCAAATCAAAAAGCAGCTGAAAATGAAAAATTGTAGTCTCATATTAGAACTTCAGGGTTGTGCAGGTCAAGGGCTTTTATTTGCATATTCACTTTTGCACCCGGGTTCTGTTTAAAAAACAACAAATGCCCCAAACCTTCAAGGTTTAGGATTTTAAAAGCCAAAACTTCTTCTGGCCCTTAAAAGACTGACTTAAGCACCAAAATTAGTTACAAAAAAATCTCCCTCATTGCAATGTGGTTGTTTTCCTAATCTATGAACCACTATTGGAGTCTAAATTCACCCACATTTGCTTGTAGGGAGATCCATTCTTGTGCTCCCCAAAAACAGCAAGAAAGAATGAAGTGTGACATTACTATGCTCTGCTGCAGACCAGGGACATGTGTAACTCTAAGGTATGGCATGAAATCAGGGTCAGAAAAGATGGGGACCCTCTGCCTTACAGCTACACAGCAACCTGATCACAAGGTTTGCAACAACAGTGAGTTACTAACGCTCTGCTTTGGGCTCCGGCTCAGGATGTAAACATCTCAGCTAAGTATTTTCCATTGGTAAAGTAAGCAAAATGATAGGTTTCCCACTGTTTGTGAAGTAGAAAATATAATACAGAGACACTAAAATCCCTGAAACTGTCCTCAAAATCAGGAAGAGCCAGGGTGATACAGGAGAAAAATTAAATGGCTGCTGAAGCCAGATACTTTGAGCAGTTATCAGCCTGAGTCCCACAAATATGCTGGGAAATGGACATACCCACTAGTGTCACCTGTAAAATTCCACTGCTGTTTGATAACATCTCTAAAAACTTATAGAACTTTAGGCCATGTGCCCAAAAATAGCATCTATAGCATTGCTATCTTTTGCATTATCTGTTAAGATTAAATATATTACAGTTCCAGAGAGAGATCTGCATTTGCAATTAGTCTAATTCTTGGAATGGAAATTTAGTAAAGCTTTCACAAAGCCCAATAGAAAAAAGATGATGAAGTTAGTGTATTGTAGTACAGCTGCTGATTGGGCTGGGAATAAAAAATCTGGATAGTAAGGCAAGACACTGCTTTCCCTTTAAAAATATCAATTATTCTTAATTTTTATTATTTATTACACATAAATAGTAGTGCACACAGGAGGCAGCCATGAGTTTCAACACAAAAATATAGAGGAAAAAGTGACTCTGTCCTAGAAAGTCTCCCAGGTAAGTGCACACCCAGGTGGTGTGTTTCAGATGGAAGTTACTGAACACAGCTCATCCAGCAAAGTGGCTACTGTACCAAGCCGAAGCTAGTGAACTGTGTTGAAAGTTAAAAAGAAAAGAGCCTTCTTAATGCAAGCTTGTGTCTTCTAGACAGGGAATTGACAAATCTTGCTTACCCTGAATAGACAAAGCAGGAAAAGCAAGGAAAAAAATTGCAAGTGCCAAGCTGAGTTACTTAAATTCATTCAGCAAGGGAGCAGCAGTCACGAACAGAGCCAGTTCTTTGTCTTCTCTGTGCCAAGCTGCCAGTGCTGTATAGTGAGATTAAAACAACATTAAGGAGAAGCACTTCACAGTAGTTTAATAGTCCTGGCTCCTGCACATGTGGCCAGGCTGTCTCATTCTGCAGAGAGGGCATTCTTGTCCTCTGCATATTTGAAAACTAACAGGGCACCACCACCGATTCTGCCTATTTCTCTGCAGCAGAAAATACTGGTGTACAGAAGAACCACCACTTGTTCTGCTCCCTTCACAAAGCTGAGACACAGCCCAGGTGCCCTCAGGGACTGCATGAGATGCAAGAACTGAAAGACCTTTTTATCTTTCTATAGGCTCTGCACCTGTTCATGGGAATGCTCTACCTCCACACACATTCTACAGACAAATACAGGATCATTCTTAAACACAGACTAAAATTTTTTTTCTCATACTTAGGTTCCCAGGATACTTTAATCAAGTGCTTATGGATAATAAGACTGAAGGTTCTTCAAATTCAACATGCTGATTCCTAGAGCTGCCAGGTGTAGACTACAAACAGAGCATAAGAACCCAGTACAAAGTGTGGTCTTTTTGTCTTTTGGAGGTTTTGCCATCCACTGGAAAGGAGCCTTCTGCTTTGCACCATCATGACTGAAGGCTACAAACTGCTAATTTTTTTTTTCTTTTAAACTCATTATATCTTGTCTCCACTACGGCAACAAGCTCCAAGATTTAATTACCTGGTGTGCATAAGAAGCATTTTCCTTAAGCAGTTAAATCTGATACTGAGTCGTATCACTGTTCATTACTTTGTCTTCAATTTTGAGAGAAAAAGTAAATGATCACCCTCTCCTATTCACCTCTTATTCTTCCATTCACTTTCTCTCAATGCAAGACCAGATCATTCACTCAGATACCCATTACTTTAAAGTTCAACTGTCATTATAACTCAGGGAGAAAGCAGGGTTTTTTTAAAGTTTTCTTATGCCAGAAACATTCACAAGGATTTTTAATATCCTTTGTGAGATTGTCTCTGCATATATTTGTAATTCACACGTTTTGACTTTTAATAAAAATGGCTAAAACATCCCATCTGCATAACACAGATACAACCTAGTTTCAGCTCTCATTCATTATTAATAGATAGAACTCAGTTATTTATGAGAAGTTTCTTACTCACTTCTGTGCATTCTTCTTCAGCTTTTTTATGAAAAAACCCACCAACCCAAAAGCCCCTAATTTGGGAACAACAATTTTAGATTTCTATTCAAGAGCTCTTTGAAAAAGCTACTTTTGACAACTGCAAATACATAAAAATATTTGTGGGTTTTGTTTTTATTTTGCATTAATCTATATTCCAATATTAGGAAAAGATTCTACAAAATTAGGTCTCTGTTAGCACCATACCCCTCTCAATTATAACTATTGTAATTTCAACAATATTTAAGTGTTGACAAATCATCTGTCTTGCACACTGTGCAATTTATTAGAGGACAAAACAAGCTGCTATCTGCCATAAAATAATTTTTTTTTTTAAGAGAGTACCAGATTGCAGCCCTCATAAATCACTAGAAATCTCTTGATATCACTGAAACTGTGCCCTTTTGGAACATTTTGGTTTTACAGGGTCATTTCAGATGTTCAGTAGGAGACACTGTAACAAAGACAGCTGATTTTAGGTCTTTTCTAATATGTGCACTGAGGAACTGTGAAAAATACATGGTTTGATAATTCTGTTCATGCTACAAAATAGAGTCTGCAGTAGTTAGGTCTCCATAAGCATTGGGAGTTTCTGTTCTCAGTTTCTCAATCCACGTCCACCCCACAGCTGACTTGCTGGACCTTGTTCCTGAGAATTGGCTGACATGGTCACCCTCAGAATACCAGAAAACTGCCTCAGTTCCTCTAGGTCAAAGTCCTGGCTTCAGGAGTAGCCAAAAATTAACACAACACAAATAACAAATATATATATATCTGTGGAGTTTTTACCAGCAATGTTCTCCCAGCTTTCAAGTCATTTGGAGATACAGCAGACACTCAGCTCAGACACAGCCTTTAACTGTGTGGTCAAGGCAGCTAATCAGCCTGCACACATTTATAGCAGCATAAGAAAGGGGTTTTACTGATACAGATGAGAGAAGAGAATGGCATTCACATCTCATTGTGAATGTCACTTTAACTGGTCATGAGAGAGCCTATAAAAACACCTGGGGCTTTTTATTTGGGTAAGGAGAAAGGAATCATGAGTTGCACAAAATGAAAAGAAAGCATGGATTTATTATAGTGCCTTGACTGTTTCAGCATCAGAACCATCAAGTATATATATATAAAAAAAAATCTGCTGGTCCTGTGAAAACCTAAGCAACCCAGCCATCACCTTCATTAAGCTCCAAACCCTGAACAAACCTTACAAATTCATCTTGATGAGCAGAACTAATGGTCAGTGGTCTGACAAAGCATTTTTTCCCATGAGAAAAAGCTGATGCGTTGAAATGAAAGCATTTCATGAAGGTATTAATTTTATTAAAAAATTTTAGGGGAAATAGCTCATTAGCCTTGATAGGATATTAAATCCAGGACCACCAATACATTTAACCACTAGAGCATCCTGCAGTTTTTAATTAACCCACATTGCTCTGGCTGAGTCCGACTGGAAAACTGGACCTGTTTTGCATATCACAGTCATTATCCACTCAACATTAACTACTCTTGCATGGCTTATTCTTTGTTCTGACAGGACTGTACCACTTTACACAAAGAAATATCAGCCCAGAAAAAGAATGTCTCCAGATGCAGCTCAAGATGGGACACTGAGATTTAGCTCCATACTCAGTGAAATCTCATTTTTACCCACCAGGAAACTCAATATGACATCCACTGGATAGCTGAAACAGCCTCGGGCTCTCAGCCCTTCATCTTGGATTTTGGCAACCCAGGGTTAAAGCATCAGTGCAACCAGGGCAAACAGGGGTTTGGAGGGAAGCCTCTGTGATCCCAAGGGACTGACCTGTCCCTCCAGGCTGTCTCCATAGAAACTGAGGCAGGATGAGGATAAAAAAGGGAACTGGTATCAGTGAGAGAGGAAGTTTGTGAAGATGGGAAGAAAGAACATTCTCCTGGGGGGAATGCTGCATTCCTCAGGGGCACTAGAATTTGAAATCAAACGTTCACAGATTGATTTGATTTCAGCTTTCTGTCCAGGCACTTATTTCATAGAACCTGAAACAAACTGGCCCCTGCAGGGCTCACACAGGTCATGTTCTGACTGCTTTCTTCTGTGGCTTGTCTGAACATTTTCAGGTTCTGGTTCAGTGAGATTCCAAGGCAGTTCCTTGAGAATCCCCAAGCTCTTTGAACACACACTTCAAGAAAAGCAAAGGCACTCAGTATCTCTCAGAAACAGGCTCTTAAACATTAAGGGCTGCAATCATTTCAAAGCATCAGGGAGTTATGCACTCAGTTCACCTGCATATTGATGCAGAACATAGACATTAAGTATAAGGCAGCTAAAGGCAATTATTCTGATCATTAAAAAAATCTAATCAGAATAACTTTGAATTTTGTAGAAACACAATCAGAGAACTAGTCACCTTCCATTTTCAAGGAGACTTACATTTTTTGCAGCACTATATACTAACCATTACCTACTTTGTGCAATGCTTAAAGCACACAGGTTTTGTTTAGAAGAAACAGGTACATTTACACACACCAACACAAAATGTTGCAAATTCTTAGAAAAAACAAACAATTTTTCTTTTTCAGCATAAATAATATTAGAGAGGAAGAAAAGCTTGGCTTTAAAACTGATTTACTCAACTACATTCTTCCTTTGATTCTGGGACCAACCCTTTGGGTTGCTTCAGGGCAAGCACCTACAGTTGCTGCACACTGAGGAACAAATCTACAGTGCAGAAGGTGATCACAAAAATCATCTTGTGAATGACAAACCAGAGGTTAAAAACCTGTTCTACCCATCAGTGAACATTAGACAGGTCAGAGCTGCCCACACTCACTGATGTTACGATGACCTCCCTGGGGTTAAGTAATCTGTACCAGATGAGGATCTGAGTAGTTATTGACTTAGGGCAGGGATCACAGTACACAATTCATATCACCTTCCTGTGGCAAGCTTGAGTGAGAGTGACATGCCCCAAACCTTATTTTCTTCTCTTTCACATATTATATTGGAGGGCCGGGGAAGGAAAGGGGCAGACAAAGCAGTGCTCTTGTCCACAGAAACTCAACTGAAAGCATGGCTATCTCATGTGATGGTTATCTAATAGATTCAAATGTCACCTTCTTATACAGAGCCATGTAGCTTTCCCAGACAGACTGTTGCAGTCTCCTCTCTCATTTATATTTTTCATAGGCTTTTCTTTCAGTGTATGAAAGGAATGAAATATTATACAAATTATCTCACTAAATTATTCTCTTTAAATGTCTGCCTTCCTTTTCATGTTTGTCTCTGACCTACTGTCGATCCCATTTACATGAAAAAATTACTGGAGCACTTCTCCTATATCAGCATTCATTAGCAGCTCCAAGTGGCTGGCACACAACAGGGGTTTTGCCTACTATGCAGTTTGAGGATGTTTTCGTCAGAAATAAGAGCAGATAATGAGGAAAGAACACAAATCTGTACGGTTTCTGTCACCACTGCTCCGTTTATTTCAGCAAGCAGTTATGGGGAAATCTTTTCATATGCCAGCTTTTCTCCTGCAGTTTGTGTAGTCAAAGCAGTTTTAGGCCTGTTTTCTTCCCTTTTTTGCTGTTGTTTATTGCCCTTCCCCCATCTTGTGCCACACATATCAAGTTGTTCTGAGCAGCAAAGTTTAAACACGCATGACTCTATACTTCTGCTTCAGAAAAATCAGGTGTGTGTGTGTTAGGCTTGACAGGACTCATTGTGAAATGACTGCTCCAAGGACCTGCTTGAAAGTGTTATCCGCTGAAAATGAAGGGCAGTTGTACTCAGGATTCCTGGAAATCTCTACAGAAGTCAGGTTGTCTGACTGAAAGAATTATTAAATAAATTTCTCTTACAAACAGTACATATCTTTCTAGCCACTGGCCTATGACATTGCTGCACAAACATACACAGCTGGAAATCTTCCCTAATTGAAACATTTGAAATTGGAAAAATTTCCAAATGAAAATTTTCTGAACTGAATACTGTTTTCTTATTGCAATTTCTGAGCGTGGCTCCCTTTTATGTCAGCTTTTGCCTGAAAGCTCACTCCACTGTGATTTTATCTTCAGTACCTAGCAAAAACCTGTAAGGATAATTTTTTTCTCAGCTGTCATTATGATTTAACTATATTTTATATACCATATAGCTATATATTTTAAAAACCTAATCCAAAAATAGAAGAGGTATTTTTGATGGAAAAAACCTATCATGGGAAATAAATACAAAACAAGAAAACTCCCCACCCTCATTTGGGGAAATAGAGAAGGTTATAAAATACACAGCTGTACTTCTGAGAAGGCTTGAAAGCAGAAACACAGAGTCTGTTCAGCTGTCTCTGCTAGAGAGGAGACAAGGAGAAAACCAGTGTCTAGGGAAGGAACTGCTTCAATTGTCTTTTACATTTGCTTTTTATCCTCCCCAGAATGTTGGAGAGAAACTAGGATTCCTTCAGGAGATTCCAAAGGGATTCTGTATAGTTGAGTCCTGGTTTCCACCCTTCTGACAGACTTGTGTTGATACCTTTCACTGTGAAGAGACAAATCCTGACACACAAAGCTGTGTCAGGGCTACCCCTGTGGCTTTTCACAGCAAGGTCAGAGCAGCAATTTAACTTACTGTTTAACAGTCAGTTCTTAATTGGAAAACTATCCACTGTGACACTCTGGAGTAAGCGAGTTAATCACCAGGCTGGCACTGAACGGCACAAAGCAGGTCCTGCTGAGAGAGGAGCTGCAAGCCTCAAACACAGAGCAAGCAAAGATGTGGAGGGCACACCCAGACACGCTGAGGGGGCTTCTGCACCACTGCAGCCCCGCAGCTCGTGACTGCCAGGTGTGTGGGACTTGCTGAGGCTGGTGGGAGCTGTGCATTGGTAAGGATTACACACCTGCAGGCCTCTGAAAGTTACAGCTTTCCTACAACAGAGCCTTGCACCCTTTAGGGCTTTCACATCAATATGCCAGCCAATGTTTGACCCTCATTTACCTGCCCTGAGCACAATCCATACTGGTGGGTTATCACTTCCTAACACCTTCTAGCCCTCTATTTTACAAGAATTTACATTCCTTGTGGAGCTGGCCCTCCCCTCCTTTCCTCTATTCCTCTATTCTATTTTAGATTTTTCCCTAGAACCTAACAAGAAAAATTGGCCTTATTTACTGTGCTTTCTACACTGGTAAAAAAAAGCTGACAGGTGCGTAAGCAACAAGCATCCAAGGGTTTCTATGATTACTCAACTTCACATCAGAGGAGATAAAAGGATTTAAAGACCTAAATTCTTTTTTGTTGTTGTTTTTTTACTCCTAATGAAATAAATTTAAATATTTAATGATTATTAGAAAGCTTTTGAATATGTATTTTTTTAAAATGGTACTTTACGGAAAAATATTCCCAAAGTAATCCACTTCTGTTCCTTTTATTAGCTGATTTCTTTGCTTTATCTGAAGTGACCATTTATCTACTAGAGGAAAAGTTTGGTTAAAGATTATTTAGTTTCTAAAAATAATGTTAGGTAAAATAAAATTAAAATTGGCACTGCTATGTTTCTTTTTAAAAGCTTTAATAATAAAAATAATGTTACTGCATATTGTTTATTTATAATGAAGACAAATTTTTAAAAAACCAAATTAAAGTTATTAGATAAAATTTTTTCTCTTGTATATACTTGAGTTCCCTAGTTACACTACACTATATAAAAGACTACATAAATTATGTAGCTGCACAGGACTGGTCATCATGCACTGCATGCTTAGACCTTTTTTTTTTTGATCCATTCTCAATTCTAAGGCACAAAGTGAAGGACTGGTAAGTGTTTTCTCTTTCACTTGAGTTAAGGTATTGCACCTGAAACCAGTAAAAACAGGATCTCATCTGAATCCTCTTAAAAAGCACTGAAATGATTCACCAATTTCAATGATTAAGACAGAGCCTTCCAGTGCAGTATCACATCCGTGTTAGAATGAGAACGCTTTTTAAGACAGGTAAAAATCCCAACGCTGGTACACATTCTGAGACCTTGGTGCCAGTATCAAATGTGAATAATCCCTTGCTGAACAGTATTCCTACATAAGCCAAGTTATCAACTTGTATCATGTTAATGCCACTGAAAAAAGCAGCAAGGAAGCCCATGTATGATGAATTCATATTTATACAAGAAAGTCTCATTTAGAAATAAAAATAAATAATAAACTTATATATTGAAAGTGATGTCCAGATTTCCCTCAAACTGAAGGTCCTACCAGCTAGAATACCCCACTACCCATGTGTTTCTGTTGCAAAATGCCTCACTGAAACCTGTGGTCTCTTTCTCCCAGTCTGAAAAGGAATTTGAGCTGTGAAAACCAGGATTTGATAATATTGTATATTAAGATGGAATAAAAAGTAATAAAGGCTGTCAAAATTGTCAACAAGCACTCTTCAGAATGGATGTGGTCACACATTAAGATAGGAGAAGCCTGCTTCCCTTCAGGCATTCCTTTTACAAATCAAACTAGACAGAAGCCCATGCACAGAACCCGCCTGGCACTTCTGGAGCTTGCACCTGGTACAAAAAGCCTGGGCCTGGGATAGCAAGAGCCAGGTGTCAGCTAATGGAGAAAGCAGAAGGCAGAAAGAAGAATCAATGTTTGTCCCTTAGCAAATCTCCTGTGAGCACAGGGGCTGACCCACCTCCCCTCACATGGTGAACACAGGCAGCAGCACGAGGCACATGATCGATGATCCCCTCCTGCACTGCAGCTGGCTCACTGCAGGCTGGACAGGAGAGAGCCTCTCACATGGTGCAAGGCAGCCCGTGCCAAATGTGTTGTGCCATTAGAAAAGCACAGCAGATGGGCCAGAGCGTCTGCTTTGCACCACAGCTTCATTGCAGTGCACATGAGCCCTTTAAGCTTCCTCCTTGGGACTGCAGGAAGATTTGAGTTGCACCTTGAGAACCCAGCCCCAGAATCTGCTCAGACCTTTCTCTTTACCTTCAGTCTTGACTCAAATCCAGCTCAGACAGAAAGAAGAATTAGGGAAAAGAAAAATATAATAGGAAGAGCACCAAGGCTTTGAAAGAAGCAGCACCACTCACAAGGCACATAATTACATTACCCACATAATTACTTTTCTTACATAGTTTTTCTTCTTTTCAATAAAATAAAGGGTATGCATTCAGCCAGAGTAATTAGATTTCATTTAATAAAATATTAGTGTTTAATTTTGAATGGAAAAGAATAGAAATGGGGGAAGAAAGAAATACCAGCTGTTTTTGCCAAGATAAAATCAAACAGACAATAGCAGCTCAATGGTTTTTAAAGCCCTAGCCACGAAGGGCTCCAGACCCTCAGGAGTCATTCCCACCATCTCCCACATCCCTGTAGGAGTTGTCACTGACTGCACTTAAGTTTCCATCTGTTGACAGAGCTGGAATGAAGTTTTGCATCTCAAAAGCAGGCTACAAATGCAAAACCAAGCAGACTGTATGTCACAGGTCATCAGCCAATCTAATTATTTGGCTCCAATGATGCAACATTCCAGCAGGAAAACAGCCTTTAATTAGGCTGGCATAAACATTGTAACCAGAAATAAATGTAATTCAAACAAATGCCATGGGTGGGCATAATCTTTGGATAACAAACAGCAATTTCAATAGTACAGGTAATTTGTCAAAATGCTATCACCTACATCAAAAATAAAGCAAGAAAAAGTAAAGTTGTACTTCAGAAATGCACTCTTTCCAGGGCCTAAGCCTGGAAAAGTCTCCAAGAACTGTGGGTCAGTGGTCATGTCATCCCAGGAGTTGTTGGAGTCAAGCAATAAGGAAGGGTCCAGAAAGACTAAAAAAAGAGGGCAGCAGGAATCACGTCCTGGAACAATTTCATGTTCACATCTGAAAACCTGTGGGGAAAAGGGTGGCAAATGTTCTGCAAGATTAATTGGGCTGGTGGCCAGCTCTGGCCCACAGGCTGTAGGTTAGTCATTCTCACTCTAAACTGGAGGGAAATACAATATGAATATTCACTTGACTTTCGTGTTTTCAGACTAAGACTGGATTTTAACCATAACTTCAGTACCTTGTGAGCTACAAAACACCCTCCTGAGAAACCAAACCTTTCTTCAGCTTTCCTTGGTATACCATCCTCAAATCTCTTGCTGTAGTGATTAAGCTGAAGAGTTTGCTCTGGTTGCTATCATCTAAGGCTCTTCGGTCCCTTGATTCCTTATCCCGCTGCCTCTCCTCTCTCTTGTTTCCCAAGGTCAGAGCTTTCTCTGTAAGCAGTGCATAAACAATTTACAAACTTGAGAACAAATAAAAACCAGGACTGAGTTCACAATTGCAAGAGAAGCTGTGAACTCAGTCCTGAGTTCTGAGTTGCTCTGAGATAAAGTTGGGCCCTGAGATTAAAGACAGAAAGAGGTTACAGTGGATGGAGGAGCTCCAAAAAGAGAGAGAGGACTTGTGAATGCAGCAGGGCATCTTTGTCTTGATTCTCTTATCAGGTAACACCCCCGTCCTCAGAGGAGCTACCCTGAATTTACACTTGAACAAAAAAGAATTGAATCCTTTAGGCACTGCCAAGTTCCAACCAGCAAAGATAGATGAGCTGCTCAGGTACAACAGCATTTTCTATGTACAGTATCCAGGCAACCCAACAACAACAACTGTGCTGCTTTTAGTACACAAAGATTGCAAAGGCAGGTTTTCTTTCCTCCTCTTCATCCTTATCAGAGGAACTGGACTCCCACTTGAAGCCTGAGCTCACCTCAGAGGAAATGATGAAGCCACTCTGCTAAAAGAACACAAGATTTGATGCCTGATAAGAGAACTTAAGTGTGAGGAACCCAAAGAAACACCTGAATTCATCTGAAAAACAGATGACCAGCCTGCAAAAATAAACATCCAGAAAAGTACAAAAGAAAGCAACCCAAACTCACTGGTTGCTGTAGAAAAAAGGGATGTGTTTTATTCCCCATTTTTCAGCATTAATAAAAAGATGTTTTCTGGAAGGCAAACACACTGAGAACTTGGAGATTACCCAGTCTGAATCCTCCAAGACTGATTCCCCCCTTTCCACTATTGTGACTACCATTGCAGGCACCAGACCAGCACTCCCGGGCTCAAGATCCATTTTCAGACTCATCTGTTCTTCTCTTGAGTTCATAAATTTCTATATGGATTATGGATATTTTGTACTCATACAGAACATGAATATTTATAAGAAGTACAAAAATGAGGGTTGGTTGAATTCAAAGTACAAAATAACTTCTTTCAGATACTGACTCCATAAAGATGCCTCTAAGTTTCTCATGTTAAGTCAAAATTTTTCAGCTAAGCACTTGTCTAGGTTACCCACATTTTAAAATACACAGTACTTTACTGTTGCAGGAGAGTTTGTCATTTTCCTTAAATCATCCTTGGCTTTTAGTGTCAATTCTCATTTTGAACAACTGCAAATGACTCAGTTGTCATAGAAGATAGATATAGTCATAATTTCATTTACAAGCTCTTTATTTCTATAAAGTACATAAAATTATTTTGAGTGTATATGTTTAGTATTCAGGCAGTACAGCTATGAAAATAAAGGGAAATGACATAATTTCTCTGAGTAATGAAAAAGAGAATTTCATTTTGTAAGAACTATTGATAAACTGTGCCCAAGCTTTCTCATATTTTTAAAGGAATCAAATAATCTGATCATTGAAGGGAGTGGAGGCAAATTCAGGTTGACTTGCTACCCGTTATGACTGATGTTCCATGCAAAGCAATCAATCCTTCATGGTTAATAAAGAGACTTCCTATCTTCCAAAAAAGCCAAACACATCTTCAAGTCCTGCTGTAGTTTTCGATACACCAAGACAGCTGGAAAAAATTGTGTTCTACCTTTGAAATAACAGAACTAGATCAGACTTTGGACCATTTAAAATGACATAAACACTCTAACCTCTCAGCTAGGTTTTGGTACCTCATAATTCACGTATTTCTCCCTGCAATCCTTTAGTTTCCAAAGCGTCAGCTCTTCAGAGCTTATCAGCAGTCACTGAATCTAAACATAACCTGAAGATGATGCAAAAGGCTATCATGTTCTGGCCTGAAAGAACTTTCACATGTATGTCAGTTTTGCTAATACAGGAAATTTAGTTCATGGTTTCAGATCTCTCAGGATCACTGCTGCACCATAGACTCTGATGTCCCAGTGAAATTCACCTTCTTCAAATCCCCAAAACCATTTTTTTTTTATGACCTCAGCAGTTTATTGAAGAAAATCAGTAAGTAATTACTCATTATCTACCCTGCCAAAAGCTCATGGTGAAGGCCTGGAAAACCTCCCAGCCATGAAAACAAAAGCATTTCTCTTATAATAGGGTGGAACATTTGTCACCAAGGCTCCTAATTTCCTCTTACCAGGTTTCAAGTCGAAAGGTGTCAGTTTGACACCATATGCAGAGCTGCTAGGTACCTAGATTGGAAGTTAGCACTTCTATTCCCTACAGACACAAGAAGTACACACAAAGGTTAGAACAGATGGTGGGGAAGTCAGGAAACATATGTTTTTATCTGGACACTTCCACACTAAGAAATTAAAGAAACCACCTCTATCTTCTCTTAAAGCAGCTCTTTGTTTTTCGTGAGTTCCAGTTTGACAGAGGAGAGCTCAATGTGTTCCCATTCCTGCTTTTCCCCAAGTACACTAATTCCACCTCCTGGAACAAGCAGAGAGCCCTATCCCTCCTTTTGCTGATTTCCATCACCCTCAGGAGAATGTAACAAGCAACCAGGGAGGGAGCTCTGCAGTTATATGCAGTGCTGCATGAAACTCTCTGGCTGCCTTGCAAAATTGTGAACAGGAAAAAACTAGAGCAGATGAATTAGATTTTGCCAGTTACTGCTTGGAGTTTTAACTGCTCAAATACCAATTTGCAGAGATGCCCAAAAGACACATAAACCTTCTTCTGGGACAGTAGTAATGAAGACAATGAAGGGATATTTCCATTTTTGTCAATCATAAATGTTTTCCCCTGAATGAGATGAAAAATTCAAAACCCCAAATGTTTAAATTGCAAACAATTGTTCCAGAGTGGCCAATTTTGGTCTGCTCTTCCTGTAAAATTTCAAGATTTTGTTGAGCTATCAGTCACTCAACCATTGTATGACTTTGACTCGGATATCATAGAACTTACAGCAAAATTGCTCCATTTCTCTGTGCATGGGCATCTCTTTACTGATTCTCTTTTTTAAAATATATCAATGTTCATGATATGTTACCCTTCCTCTCACCTATGGAAGAGAAAAATTATGGTAGTGTGAGAAACATCATCATAACACATTGCTGCTAAATCTACTCTGTCACTGTTTCCACCTCAAAAGGCAGAAAGACAAAGTTTTATATCCTAGATGTACAAGGATCAAACTGTAAAATAGCTTGTTTTAGATGAAAAAATGAGGAAGGATAAAACTTTCCCTAAAGAACAACATCATTTCTGCTGATACACTAAGGATACACACCAAGAAAAAATATTTGTCTCTGCATAAGGCAAGTTCATAGAGGGCTGATTCCATTTCCACAATTCCCTTCACAACACACAGTGAAATATCTTGATATTTTAAACAACTAATTTTCTTTCATGCTCCCCTGAACTCATAAATACCTTTAATCAACAGTCAGAAGCTTTCCTTTGTCACTATTTAGCTATTTTATAAACACTTAATCTTTCTGTCCAATTTCATCCTAACACATCATTAATCATTGTCCCCAAAATTCTTCTTCATGAGGTTGGATCACGAATGCTTGACAAGCACACACTGCTGTGCTTCAGAAACACCCTAATGACAATACTCTGCTTAACGATTAAATCCCAACCTTCTTAATGGCCATAATGGGGTTTCAAAGGAAAAACCTCCTGGAAACACATCTTAACTCATCTTAATTCCCCAGGCAGAAAATTGAGAGGGATGCAGGCAGTTTTCTGCTGCCCAAAGAGTCTGCAAAGGGTTATAGGCAACTAACTCCTTCCTCCTGGAGATGAGTGAGCCATCAAAACAGTGACATTTTCCAAACTGTAGGTTTGGTAGTGAATATCATAATTCCAGGGATGTTCAAATATACAAAATTATGTAAAACTTGTCTCTAAGGGCAGTTTTACATTATGCAAAATTCAGAACCTTCCAGTGGGTCATTTTCAGCTGGACAGGGGCCTCCATTTACCAGGAACATACCTGAAAATGCTCTAAAGCCTAAATACAGCAGGGTACAGTGAAATTCAAGGAAAAGTACATCCCAAATCCTTGCAGCATGAACATTTACCATGCTGGGGATTGCTGTGATTATACTAAAACTGGGGAAGGCTTGCTAGTCTTTTCTTGCCATGGCTTTTAAAAAACTCATGCGTGTTGGAGACAAGCACATCTCCAACAGTAATCACGACACATATACGTACACTACAATCATGGGAAAAGATTTAAATAGTTTTGAAGTCCCAGGATCTTGTCATTAAAACATATCTCTTCCCTGAAATTTATATATCTCTAAAAATCATTCAATGATTTGACATTCATTTTTTGCAGTCTGAAAGGAAGAAAGTGTAACTTAAAAAATTACTTACAATTATGGATTACTCAACACTAGCTGGAGGAAAAAGATTATAGCTCACATTTTGCTGTTACTACATGGGTAGATGTGACATTTCATTCACAGTTGTCTCCAAACAGACTTTGTGATCATTAGGGCTTCTGTGTACAAGCAGGTTAAGAATCCTAAAAAATACAAGAAATACCAGAAATAAGTTTCTTGGTGAAATATGTTCTGCCTTCATTTAACAATATTTTGACTAGCAGAACCCCAAATAATTTCTTCACAAAATTTTGTGAGGATTTATTCCCCAGAAAAAGTAAGGGCTTTCAATTTTTCATCGCTGCCTTTCGACAAACTGAAGATAAATTAAAAGTATTCCCTTCGATGCATTAAGGTAGAGTATGATTCTTTATGCTCCAGTTACTGAAAAGATCAGAGCAGTGAAAATAAATGAACTAAAAAATTCTATGAAATATACAGTTCCTTTAGCTCTGTAACCTGGGCAGCTTTTCCAAAATCACTAGGTTCAAAAGATTCTAAATCTCCTAAGAAGAATAGAAGGTGATACTCAGAGAGGACAATGCAGCAGAGCTATTGTGCCCATGTCTTTTTGCAAGCTTAACTATTTGCTTGACAGGTAAATTGTTAATGCCTACTTTAAAAAATCCTATTGCACAAAATCAAAATAGACACCAAGCCCAAAAGTAAAAAAAATAATACATAGAAGATATGGCTTTAAAAAAATGGTTGGTATTTGCTATGGAAGAGATGCAATCTTTGACAAACACTGGACACATGAACAGGTGTATTATAGCAAACAGTGGGTGGTAGGGCTCTTCCTCCTCCCCCATTTGTTTCTGCCTTTTATGTCCGTGCCTGCCTGAATAGTCCATTCCCACACTTACTGCTTTGTCTTGAATCCACGGCTTAGAGAATATCTACAGGGAAAAATACATTTATGAAAATAACTCGTTCTTTTTTCAGCCTCTGAGACACTTCTAAAAAATTTCTAGAAGTTGTACTTGGAGAGCACACAAGACCTGAAAATCATTCAGCAGTAAAGGGAGTAGGGGAGAAAAGGGAAGGTAGAGTTTACATGGGGCACAAACATAATGTTTGTGCAGAAAAATATCCTGTTTGGAATCTCTGGGACAAAAACCTACTATTCCACTTTAAAACCTGCCTGTCAGGTGGGACAAGGATTTGGAGTATCTACTGATAACAAGACCAAACAAGGGCTGAGTGCAGACAAAGGCTGTAAGTTAATCAAGAATATGCAGGAATATTCACACAAGCAAAGGCAGACATGATTTTGGGCTGCATAGGCAAAACCCAGAAACTACCACCAGGCAAGCACAGAAACCCTGCTCCACATGACCCAGATCTGACAAGACTGACAATGTCACATCATCACAGCCACCGCTTCCCCAACGCAACAGCCAGAGAAAGCTTTCCTAGAATTAACAACAGAAACGAGTGAAGGGTTAATTTCCCTTTGAGTGGAACATGACACACAACAGGAACTAAAACTTGCCAAATAAAATAAATTTATTAAGCAGTTAGGAGATGATCTCTACAGGCATAATGCAAGTCAGTTCTGCTGAATTTAAAGGCTCAGTCTCTCAAAGAACTCAGCAAACTTATGCTGTGCTAGGGGAATGCTGAGAGGCAACTGAGAGGCATGGATATTTCCCTGCATAGAAAATCACACCTCAATTCCAATGAAGAAAGATAACATGGAATAAATATAATAAATATATGCAACTTGATCAAGTGAAGGCTAAAGAGCAACAAGACTGCCTTAATGAATTATTTAAAATAAACACCGCCATGGAAAAAATTTAATTGAACAGATATAGCACTAATGGAATGAGAACAAACACATTTGAAATAGCAGGTAAAATTTAGAAACCACTAAAAATATGGTTTCTGGAAAAGCAGCTAAAATTTCAGTCTTACTGAACTAGGCTGAGAAGAACTCTCAGTATCACACTTTATATACACCAGTATATAATATATATATATTATATATATATACTTTGCTCTTATACTGGTGTATATAAAGTATATAAATATACATATATATGTGTGTGTATAACTCATGCATGAAGCACAAAGAAGAAGAATAACTTTTAAAGTTGACTTCAGTTCCTCTTATGGGGAAAAAAAATTCTAATACTTTCTTATGCCCTTAATCATGAAAAGAGCATTTTTAAGGCATTGTCAGGTCATAACAGCAAACAGCTGCAGCTACCAATACCTCCTATGTGACAAAAAGAATAAAGTGTCTCAATTTAAGATACATAAGCCATAAATTACAATTATGTATATTGAGAAAGACCACGATATTATGTAAATCCTCAGGAGCTCCAGTCAACACCATGTTTACCCATACAAGTAAGGAGTGACCTGCATTACACAAAGCAGACTGATGGTATCACAATGATGATTTTTAGAAATCAAAAGGCATTTAGTATTGCTGGCTTCTCACAAGTAGATTGCATAAGTTATTACAGTGCAATAGCACTTTCACCCTTTTGCAGAACAGGACACAGAGCTAGAGGCATCAAATGATTTCCTGAAGCTCTTCGACCAGGCCTGTAGTAAAACAAAGATGCACTA
The DNA here is from genome assembly GCA_013401135.1 of Cettia cetti. Lineage (NCBI taxonomy): Eukaryota > Metazoa > Chordata > Aves > Passeriformes > Sylviidae > Cettia > Cettia cetti. The sequence continues at coordinate 71,844 of VZUI01053411.1, forward strand.
TACACAAGCAGTGCTCCTGCTGCAAGCCACAACAAAAAGGCCAAAGACAGGAAAGGAATGAAAATTATCATTGTCAATTGTAAGAAAAGCACAGAGAGAGAACGTGTGATTAAAGTGTTTCAGACTAGAGCAGGTCAGAACACACTGCTCTTTTCAAGCCATGCTGTTCAGAATGCTGTCATGAAAGAGAAAAATTTTCACATATGCCAGCAGTTTGGAGACTTGTTCTAGATCTTTAAGGTCCTTTACAGCCTGACTCATTATGAATCACACAGAACTCAATCTTCTATACACCTAAAAGTCAAAAGAGGTCTTAGCTCAGAAGACTTTTTAAAACCACAGCATTGAAAACAGTGTTTATCAGTTTCGTGTTTTATTTCATAGAAAAATAAATGGATATTGAAAAAAATCTGAAGTACTTTAAAGAAAACACAATTTTTACTCTCAGTCCCCTATAAGACTAAAATCAAACCTGTTTCATGCATTACTGTGTTCCATAGTCCCTCAGCAACTTGAAAATCCCACTGTTTGTAGCTATAAACTTGTCACATTTTAAATATTAAATTCATTTTTAAAAGAAAAAGAAATTACATTCTCGCAAGACAGGCAGCAATATGTCCCCAGAAGTCATAAAACCCAATCAGGCAATTTTTAAGCAGCATGGACAGACATGAGCCAAAATGTCTCATTAAAGTGTTCTACTGCAGTTTCACACTTTTCTGAGATAAATTACTCCACCCCAAGACCCTTTCACAAAAGAGTCTTTTTTCAAGAACCTGCCTTACAGCAAGAGCATTGAATAGGATGCAGAGGAAGGGATTTTACAGATTGAGATGCCCATGATAATTTTGCTTTTAACAAAGGTAAAGTTGCAGTTTAAGAGAATGAATTACAAGTGTAATAAAATAATTTATCCTGTGTATACGGAGCATGAGGGTGTCCCTTTACATCATGTTTACTCTAAGAGGCCTTTCTATATAAATAACAACTGATGACATTCCATATAAATGCTCTGAATTTACATAATTGTAAAAGAAGGTTACTAACTACATGAATATCCAAATTCTTCAGGTAACTTACTATGTAGCAAATGTTTTGACAAACCTATTGCTGTGGTCATTAGAGAAATAATAAATTAATACTTTTTATAACTCCAGTCAAAAAAACTCACACTTTATCAATGGAAAGGAAGTCAATTTGTCCAACCTTGTCTTGAACCCTAAGAGAGAGTCTTGACCATTGCATCTTAGGCTTCCCAAACCCCTTTTGGATCAGCAGTAATTCCTGTTGTCCATAATAATGGTGGGGGGTGGGGGGTTGTTTGCTTTATTTTTGTTATCACATTGAAAACACTATTCTTGGTCTTCCTGTTATGCTACTTGTTATTTAAACTTAATCATTTCTGCTACAATTTTCTTATTACTACATGCTCCTTAGCCATAAACCCCCCTACATTTTGTACTTACACTTGTGCTCCACATTTTCGGTTTCCCCGAGGAAGCACAACTCAGTAAAACCTTGTTCCCTTTCATTCATGGCTACCAAACCTTTAAGCTGCATTTATTGAAGCTTCTGCATTTTTAAACACATTGAAATCCTGACTCTGCAGTCCAGCCCACAGCTGCTTACAGGAAAATAACGCTACCTCTGAAGCAGAAAACAAGGCTAATCTTCTCCATTTTAACCTCTGTGGAGAAGCCAGAGGCAAGTAGGGTTCTTAAAAAAAGGAGGTCAGAATCATCCATTATACCACCAAAAAAAAGTTAAAAAATACATAAAAGAGCAGTTATTGTAATACCAGGCAGAGGGAACCCTGAAAACAACTGCACAGCCCTTACCCACATTCTTTTGTCAATGATTATCCTCAAATGGTCCCAAGAAATGAAGCAGAAAAAAACCCTAAGCGGAATAACACTCATTAAGCAACTCAATTTTCAGCAGCCACTGAGGGGCTGTCACAAGCGAATTGTTCTTTGCGTTCCCTCCTGGGACATTGGCCACCTGTTCATTCCCCCCTCCTCGGAGCCAGGGGAAGGCTTGGAGTGGCTCAAAGAGCAGCAGCCCAGCCGTGCCACAGCCTGCAGCCTGGCAGCCCCAGCTGCCATGCCGTAACCGTGGCGTGTATGGGCAGGCCTGGCATCCAGAAGAGACCCAGGACAGCCATCCTGGGGCTGGGGACCCCACAACAGCCCCAGCCGCCCCCACGGAGCAGGGCACGGCCAGCGAGGGCCTCCCTGGCTCCATGGCTCCTTGCTGCAGCCTGGCCAGGGCTGATGGGCCCACACGAACCAGCGCCTCACAAATCGGCCGCAGCAATCCCGGTTCTTCAGGTATCTTCTATCAAACCCTTTCCTTGTTTTTTTTCCCAGGGCCTGCTCTGCACTGCTAAACACGTGTACTTCCAGGTCCTGTGTTTCTACCCTGCTCCTCACTCATGCCATAGAGGCAGGGACATTGAACTGGGAGGAGTGGTCTACATACCCCAAAGCTTCCACATTTCTTTCAGGCTGCGTAGTTTAAGATGAGTCACAACAGCTCCACAAACCTTGTTTCCCCAATTCCTCCGTGTGCTTTCTACTTCTCAGTGAGAGCTCGTGCTGGATGCGGCCCTGCTTGTGAACAAAGGACAGCAGCCAGCCCATCATCTGTTCCCCACACCGCAGCCAGCCAAAACCTCCCAAAACCTCCTCCTCCTCCAGGAACAGGCCCATCCAGGCTGAGACAGAGCTCAACACAAGGCAAACCTACAGTAGGAGCTTGCTGCAGCCAGAGTTAGTGGATAGTTAAAGTCAGGATGGCTGAGCTGCAAAGAGGAATAAACCAGGACCCTTTTCATGCTGTGATAAACAAGAAGTCTGTCTCAGCTCATTTCTACCCTCTAACAAAAGGGCTGCTGAAACATGTGAGAACAGTTTGTACCTTTCAAGGATATGTTTTTGCTGGCCCAGATTCTTTACCCATTTTTGACTGTGGTTTTGGTAGTTTTTAGGATTAAAGAGTCAGTTTAGATATTATCATTTTTTTTTTTATTGGAAAAGATTCCATCCTCTTTCACAAGAAAGCATTTTGAGTAAGTACAACTTCTCTAGTGTCAGCATTATCATATCATCATCTTTTTTATGTGTTGTGCTCTGCCTGCTACCTTTTGTCCAGAGCATCTCACTATTCCTTCTGCTGTTCAGTATGTCTCCTGAGGAGCAAGTAGCTGACCTGGAGTGGGCAGGAGGTGGAGGCTGATGTGTGTGATGGAAACCAGGATATGTGTGCCACCCAGAGCCTTGCATCTGAGGGACAGTAGTGGCTTACAGCAGGGGACCCTGGCATAAGGCATCAGGAGCTGTTGAGAATGAACATCTCTGCTGGTTTTAACTGTGGTGTTTGCAATTTGTTGGTTTTCCTTGGAAGACCTCAGAGTACCTGGGCATTTTGGGCAACCTCATGGCATGCTGCTCTTCTCCCACTGTCCTGAGAAACAGTGGGAAGTCTGTGATATTATTGCTCTTTCAATTTTTTCTTCAAGTGTCTGTCTTTGCCTGCAAGGACATGAAACCAGTAAGTTTTAAAAAATTAAAAAACCCTACAAATCTTGTGAGAGGGAGTAGGCTATATCTAGCTTTTTTTTTTTTTTTTTTTTTTTTTTTTTTTTTTTTTAATCTCCTCTCTGGTTCTGATGGGCAGACTATTGACTATGAAGACAATTTCTTTCATTATGTGAATGAAGCTACATAATCAAGCTTTCATGTGAGTTTGGACACGAATTAGGTGTTTGACATTCTTAGAAATAACATAATAGAAGAACGCAATGCCTGTATCTCCTGGTTTGGAATGAATTTCCTTACGCAAAGATCTCTGTAAGGGAACGTATCCCCTGCCTTTTACAAGCACAAACTCTTGCACTGCAACAACCTCCCTGATGGTGACTGGCCTGGGAAGGATCCAAGATAGCTGTTCCATGCTCTAATTCAGCTAAGCACTTAAACAAACTGCTTCTAATCCTGTATTTATCATACTGACCTGAGGCCTTCATGGAGATGTGTAGTGAAAAGATTGCTCCCTTTTCAGTAGTTGTGAACATCATGCTGTGTGTCCCTTGCCTCAGGTCTCTGAATTACCCATTGTAAACACCATTTTTACTGTCTGCTCTGTCTCCTTCTGATGCCCTACCATTCTTTACAGTATTTCTCAAAGACTGTGCTGCTATGTGTTACTACACTTTATTTAAAAAAAAAAAAAAAAAAAGGCACAGTAGAGTTTGCTTGCTGAAATACCAGGTAAACCTTGATGGAAAGGGAGCAGAGCTCCAGACTACAGTAAGACACCATGCTGCAGGTCATGCAGGTTTAATGAGGAAATTGTCCTTCCAATACAAAAAGTTAGAGCAGACATGTACCATCTGGAGAGTGCCATGCTGGAGAGCATGCATTTGTGCATTACATTTCAATGGGAGCAGGAGGGAAATGCCTAAATGAGCTATTTGGGGAGCAGCAGGAGGCCCAGCTACCCCATCTCTCAAGATGCAGAGCTCCCTCTGGAAGCTGACGCAGGAGCATCTTGGAGAACAGATTCTAACTGTGTGAATTCCTTTTTCTTGCCTTTTCTCTGACTTCACTATTTGGAAATTTCTTTTGCTGCTTTTTGTGCTGTGTCAGAGACTTAATGTCTGATCCTTCACGTTGAGGCCAAAGTCTCAGGGTTGTGAGGTTGCATCAAAAATGAGTGTGAAGAGGAGGTAAGAAGTTGCAAAGGGTGAGAATATGAGAGGTTTCTTCTGTGATTGGTTCAGTTGTGTCACCTTTGTAATTCTGACCACATCCTTATGTTTCTTTATATCTTAGCAGGAGGTGGGCAGGCTTTATGTGGGAGTGAGACTGAAGATTTACAGTGAAAAAAAGGAAGCCTGACTTCCCAGAGGAGGCTGTTTCCATGCAGTGGCTGTGTAAGCTTGATGACTATGATGTACTTTCTGGAGCTGAGCACCAGGAACCTTCCCAATTCTTGTGCCTCTTGAATCAATTGTAATTATGCCTAAAAAGCTCCAAAAACATAAAGTATGGATAAACTGGACACTGTAAATTATTGGAAAAACAACAGAAGAAAAAGAGAGTGGTTGGCAGGATGATTCCATGGCTTTCCAGAATATTACATGTAATTACAGAGGATCTATAGATTAGTGGTCTTCAGGAATGGCATGTGACATGGAAAGAAAAATCACCATATCAGTTTAAGGTAGCTTTTAAACTTTTTTCTTTTCTTCTCTTCTTTTTTGTCTTTTCCCAGCTCAGAAAGAATGAGCCTAAAATTCAAATCTAACCTTCAATTAGGGTCTTGATAGCAAAAGTTCAACTTCCTCCCTTTTTTTTTTCTTTTTTTTTTTTTTTCTTTTTTTTTCTTTTTTTATGTGTCTCTGTGTGTGTGTTTGCTGCTGGAACCCAGACAGGCAAAGGGAGCAAGGTTTGGCTGTCGGGTTGAAGGCTGTTTCTGCCATTTTGTGCATGGTGACATTACTGTTGGCATAATTCCCTTGTTCAGCAGTTCAGGTTCAGATGCATTATGGATAGACGTAGATGAAGAGCTGGAGCTCAGAATTGAAAACATCTTTGTTTCCTCAGAGACCACCATTTAAAGGTTGATGAGGTTGGAGCCAAAGGCAGGAGCCATAGGCAGGAGCTGAGAAGCCAGAACAGCCGTCAGCTCATGCAGGAACAGGAAGAGAATTATTTTCACTAGGTGAAATTGGCAGGTTTTTTCTCCAGTAAATTGCATGTCACTGAAATGTTTTGGTAGTGCAGCCAAATTTAATTTCAGCATATGTTGCATAATTCTTCTGCAGTTTTTATTTTCCTTTCATGTTTGTATTGAGTTTCAAATGAGAAAGTAGAGTTCATTCTGAAGGAATAAAAATATTCAATATGTCATCTAATGAATAAATGACAAACCATATCCTATTAACCTTAAAGTATACTTTATGTGGTTGACATGCTAATGCAATGTATTGTAATTGTTAATATATAGATTCATCAAACTGTACTGACCCTAACAAGGTATCTACCCATTTCTTTCAGCAGCAAATTAAAAATAAATCACCAAGAGGCGCTCTTTTTCAGAGTGCAAGTGTAGGGTATGTTGTAGAATTACATAGTTGCACCAGGGATGGTTTAGAATTGATACTAGAAAAAAAAATTAATGGAAAGGGGTGTCAAGTAATGGAAACACCATCCTGCAAGTGTTTAAAACACATGTAGATGTGGCACCTGGAGACATGGTTTATTTATGGGCTTGGCAGTGCCAGGTTAATGGTTGTATATGGTGATCTTATGAGTCCTTCCCAACTTGAATGATTCTATGATTATATGTATATTTAAAAAGCCTTGCAATGCTCAATTGTTTTTTTTCCTTTGTATAATACTTCCTCTCAAACAACATACCTGTTTTATGTTGGACTCTCTCATAGCTCCCCGATTGTTTGAAACACTTGATTCCTGTTGAGTGGTGATAAATGGTGAAATGAAAATCAAGAATCTCTTGGACACTGAGTTTCATCCTGTTTTTTTAAAATCTGGAGGGATGGAATGAATCTCTCTGCCCTGTGCTACTCTCAATCTTTTTCTCTGCCTGTGGATTGGCATCCGCAGAGTTTGACCTCTTCTCATTTGATGAGAATGTTATTTTCCCTGCATCCATTGTGAGTGATCCTCCCTACATTTTAGTGACTGGAAGATTGGAATTTGTCTGTGGACACTTAGTGGCCTACACTAAGAAGAGTAGCATTCCAGATCTGCATTTTTAACCTTTTCCTTGTTAGACAGATATCATGGACTGATATATTTAGTTTCAAAACAGCCTGATCCTCATTTCCTGCTTCAGTCACTTTGATCCTTTTCTGGATGATTTTCAAGCTTACACAGCCTTCCCTGGGGTTTTGCTGCCCCGTTAACCTCTCTGTTCCCAGCTGTAATTCCCAAACTCTGCTTTGGGACTTTAAAGGAAAACTACAAGATGTTGTATCCTTGCAGGCTGTGTGAACTGGCATTAACAGGGTGGTGTTAGGAGCTCTACAAGCACTGTTTTTCCTCCCGAGATGTAAATGACTCCTGTGCTATAGCTGACCTCTACCACTGCAGGAAATAACATCATGTAGTGTCTTCTTGTATTTCCAAGGGATAGTATTAAGACTTTGAGAGTGTTTTCGCTTGACAGGTGTAATTTTCTTAAATCTGGCACTGGAAATACAATTTCTTACAAGGGGAGAGATGTAGCAAGAATATCAAGTCAGTACATTTCCATGTATCTGTGTACATTACTTAAAATTACATCTTGTTCTAAAGCCTTGTTTAAGGACATATCAAAGTGTAATTTTTTTAAGGTGTTCACTGTTCTATGTTATCCAGCTGGTAAGTTTAGGGGAGAAGCATTCTTGTCCTCGTCAGAGACATCATGTAGGTGTGGGAAGACAGGAGTCACATTCTGAGCAGATGTGCAGTGCTTTTGAAATCATGTATGCAGGCATTCTGCTTGCAACGCGGAGGGAATGTGTTCATCTCTAATGAATATGGCTCTAAGGCTGCAATTAAAACTGTGACTTGTGCTCATTTCTATTAACCGCTTCAGCTGTGCTGTTGTTGTTCCTAATAGGCAATAATACTTAAACTGACATTAGGAGATCCAAAGCATGCTGCATTTGCAATTGTTTGCTTTAAAGTAAATTTTACTTCATTGTAAGTGTCCAGCATGATTATTTGGGAGTCACTGCTGATAGCTGAATGCTTTAGGAGCCATTATGAAGTAGAAGCTAATCAGCTTTCAGGAACTGACTCATTGTGAGATAGTGTTTTCTCATTCTGGCCAACTAAAGAAGTTTCACTTAACAATAATGATTAGAAGAAAGTATTTTTAAAAGATTTTCAAATGAAATGAACTTGGGAAACAGCTGCTGAGAAGAATTTCCAGTTAAGTCTTTCATCTGTGAGGTTCAGAGCAACCTCTAGGTCAGTCACTTTGCAGTAATTTGTGGAAATATAAATGCCTTAATTAAGCAAGTTTTAAATAGAAAGGGGAACTAGAAATTGTTGGCTTTAATGTATTTATACATCTATGCTTTTCAGCAGTTGGGGGAGAAGTGTGCTAATCTTAAGTCAAAATGAAATATCTATTATAGCCTCAAAATATCTGTAGAACTTTTCACAAGTTTATCTGCTTAGTAAGTACTGCCACATGGTGTTAGCATAACTAACTGACCTGATGGAAGCAGATACTCTTATCTGAGGCAGTTTAATCAATCCTTATGATGGTTATCAAATGTAATGTTTTCAAGGGGCCCTGTGTTAGATTGTACACTGATGGGCACGCAATTGCCTAATGGAGTACATTGCATGCATTTAGTGAGTGAAAGCAATGATCTTGGCTGGAACCAAGATGTAACTCTTGGATGTTTCAGGCAAGTGCTCTGTCTGCTAAATGAAAAAGAAATGGTATTTCAAATTATACAACTTGTTACTATTTACAGATTCTTATTACTTTAAAAGATAAATACACAAAAGTACTGTTCAGTCCTGATTTCTTTTATTGTTAGAGTATTTCAAAAGCTCCCCTTCTCAGTCATCCTATAGCACAAACCAGTAAAGTTCCTGGGATATTGGTGGAGGGTGTTTGAATCTAAACCATGATTGTAAATCTAGTCACAAAAGTTCACAGAGCAGCAAGATAACCAAAAACCAGACTGCTCTTCTGGTGGTGTTTGTGAGACTAGAAATGAACTTGGGTATTTTGGGTGAATGTGTTCATGTAAAACAAACAATTACATACACAATTAAGAAGCAGTCGCAGCTGCAGGTACAGGGATATGTAGCCAGAATGGCTGTGCTACTACATACCTTCAGTTGGTCACTGCCAATTGAAGTGCCATATTACAGGCAATAAAAAAAAATAATTCTACCTCTACTGTCTTTTCTCTCCTTTGAAGACCCAGATCATGCTGTTTTATGGTTCTATTTTGACTCCATGTAAGCTATCCATAGAAAATGTAATATACTGGGTCTTTCCAAATCTGTTATGATGCTTCAAGGATGTAAAACTCAGTAACTACAGTCAAGTGTGAAAGGCATTCTTGCCTATTCTGTTCAGAGAGCTCTGAATCTCATTCTCTGATTTGAATATCCTGGAGATACCTCCTGGTGTCTTCTTTTTAAAAAGGCTCTATGAAGCTGTCAAATTTCAACACCTCTGTCACCATCAATTTTCTTGAGATAAAAATCCAAATCCAGAGCAGTCATTTATTCTTCTGTATTTGGTGAGGGAGAGGAAGAGGAAGGAGCTACACTGCTTTAGGGCTTTGTTCAAAAGTGGCTGAAGTTGTGCCCATGTCTTTTCCTGGTTAAAGTCAGCCAGAAGTGAGTGAAGCATCATTTCCAGTCACTTTTGAATTCTTGTCCTGAAAGACCATTCATGGGTTGAAAGGGGAATGTTTTCAGTGCAAGGTTTGAGCTCTCATCTCTGGGCTGTTACTCTCACTCCCTTGCAGTCCATGGTATTCCAGACACCACTGCAGCAGTGTCAAGCTAATATTAAGGCAGTGTGAATGAGGCAAGTTTTTTGTCTTGTACATCTTGTATAATGCTTCTGGGTCTTACCCAGTGGAAAAATAAAAGTCCTTATGTTTGAGGCTTCTGCCAGTTTGTTGACTTAATTAGTCTTGTTATATACACAAATATAATTGGTTGACTCTAAAAGGCTTTTATCTCAGTTTGGACAATATCTACCCAGGGTTACTTCCCTTTGATGAGCAGAAGTGATAGGAAATGCAGTATTTCCTTTTTAGTGATTATCCTAGGATATTGTTTGTAGTCTTAGAACTGCCAGCTCTGGCCTTACCACTGTAATGCATCCTCACCATCTGCTCAGGGTTCTGTTGGTGAAGAACTGAGGCTTAATTGGTGCTTAATATTAATTGTACAGCAATAACAAAGGAAAAGTAATTTCTAAGGCTAAAGGGAATTAGTAGTAAAGATACTGTGGCAAAAGCTGTTGTTGCTGTTTACTTGTAGTCTGGAGCACTGGCTTCTGACATAAGGTAGGCTATTTGCATTGAAGACCTATTTACAAGAATGGCAATATCCCACAAAACACTTAAAGGGAACTAGTGAGTAATGATGACACATCCTCCAGATTTCACTCAAATTCACCCAGGTGATGCTGTGAAGAAGGAGAAGGCAGATTAATTATCAAAGATAAAATGAGGAAAAAGTGGGTAGACAGAAGTACCACTGAAAATACTTGCTAGAAGACCACAAACTGAACATAAATCTTCAGTACCACACTGCTAGAAAATAAGCAACAAAATTGCTCTTGAGTGAATGAATAGACTCATCCTATGTAAGACATTATTACAGTCCTGGAGGTTCTCTTTTAGGAGCCACATTTTGAGAAAAATATAGACAAAACCTGTAGCTCTCTGCTTTATCCTTGTTCTCTCAGATAATACAAGCTGTGAGGAGATTTGAGATGATTAATTTAGAGTGTGTGAAAGTTTGTTGTGAACAGAAAGGTGAACTGATATTCTCTGTCTCCCACTGAGAGCAGAGTAAGGGGTTGTTAGCTTAATTTTCAGGCTGGAAAAGGTTTCACAAGAAGATGGTCTGTTTTCCATCACTGGAAGTCTTTATTGATAGGTTAATAGCACCTGTGTGGGTTGGATTATGTATCTCTCTTGACTTGGGGCAGGAGAGTGGATGACACAGCTTTTCTAGGTTTATTTTCAGTGAATCACATAGCAAATGGAATCTTTTAAAGTGATGATATCAATGTCTAATTGAATTGTTCATGCAGATTTTCAAATCTTAGCTATAACTTTATTAAAGAAGATTTTAAGATCAAGAACCACTCAGGTTTTGTCCCAAAGTTTGGATCTTTGGCACAAGGAGAAAAAAACCAGTTCAGGTTTTGCATTATTTCAACTTTGATTTCTGGCTTCATTGACTGAGCAGATGGGATCAGTCCCATCTCAGTGTGCTGCAAGGAAAGTAATGATGATTGCAACTCTTGTTGAAGTACTCGGAATATTTCTGATTCAGAGCTTAAATTAGTTTCAAATTGTTTGTAAAATTAGTGTATGTTGTCCTTATGTGCAGCTGAAGGCATGCTGTTGATCCTACATATTTGTTGTTATCATTATGGCAGGTTTCTTTCAACTTAGCAAATATGTGCATAAACCTTGTCCTGCTGTAATCCGGAAAGGAAGGATGCTGACTTTGGGTGTTCCAGAATTTCAAAGACCCTTTCCCCACATAAATGCTGAAATCTTGAGAGCTAAATTTAGCCCAAGGCATTTTTATTTTTTTCAAGCTGAAAATAGATCTATGTACTCCTAAAATAGCAACTTCTTTTGGTATTTGACACAGTAGTTGAGCTAATGTTGTTGCTGTGCAGTCTAAGGGGTTTTTTAGGATAAAATTTACAGAAAGTAAAAACATACAAATTCCCATAAATGTTTAAACAGAAATAAAGGGAGTGTGTTGTTTTCAGCATAACAACTGAAATATAGAACTTCTGTTCCCTTTATAAACACAACTCTGCCATAACATCCAGAAATATTTCCTATTGATAAATTTTTTCAGGCTTTGCCAGCATGTAAATCATGCCACAACTGGAAAAAGTCAGTATCCAAAATAAAATGGAAATCAGAAACACCACAATAGCTATATATGATGTGTTGAGCATTCATAATGGTGAGCTATTGTTAAAGGTCTAAAAAGCAGATTGGCCAGCAAATGAGGTGATGTGCCAGGCTGCTGCTAAGAGCCCTGACAGAAGTAGCTTACTGCTTGATTAAACTGGTGCTGCACAAAAATGGGTGGAGAGGAGAAAGCAGGTTTTTGTGGCTGCCTGCAGAGCCCAGATGCTCCATGCCCTTGTCACAGAGTGCTGCCAGCACATTTTTGTACAGGCTAGAGATGGGGCAACGCCACAGCACAGGAGTGCTGCAGCTTGTGCTGCTCCGTGGAGTGGGAGGAGGTGTGATGAACAGAGCCCCTGCAAAAGCATGGCTTGACTTGGATGGCTTTTCCCCTTGGAAATACTGAACACTGCACAACCTCCAGAACACCTTCTGGGTCAACGATTTGGCTTTTAAGGATCAAGGATCCAGCTGAGCAAAATATTGGAGTTCTTCCCTTGCACCCCAATCTCTTCTAAAGCATCAAAGCCTTAGATATTTGCAGAAACTCATGTTAAATCTGAACAAAAATAAATTCTTTTTTGAGTGTTCATCTAGTTTTTCATGCAGTGAGTTTTTTCACGCTATGTTGCAGATTACTTTGGTCTTTTCTAAACACTCAAGGTCAACTGTGACTTTGGCTTTCTGCAGCACCAAGCACCATGCAGGAACTTTCTGTAATACCACAGTAGTATTTTTAATTTCTTCTCAGTATATATTAAAATTTATACATGCTTTAACATCTTAGTGATAACTTCATTGCAAAGTTCTATATGGAAGTATCTACTGAAAGAATATTTCTGTTTTCCTTGTCGTCCCACATGGGAGAAAAGGTGCTGTCCTAGTGCTAAAATTGATGTGAGAGATCAGGTGCCTTCTAAGATCTCTTTTATTACAATGCTGGTGTTTGTAAGAGTTCATTAAATCTTTAGGTGTCTACATTTTTACTTAATGTTTCTTAGTCATTTTCTAAGGTGTTGGCTAGTAAAACAGTCAGAAAGGGCAATCTGCAGAACTAAAATATCGAAACAATAATAACAACAACAACAATAATTTTAATAAAGGAAAAAAACTGAAAAAAACCCAAACCATCTCATATCTGTTTTTCTAGAAAATGCAAAAAACTGTCTGGAACTTCTTTTGCACTTGACCAGAACTGAATTGTAAGTAACAGCTTGGTTTTGAAAACATTATTACTTGTCCTTTGAGTTGTGGGGTACTTTTGCCATCAGGGTTTCACAGAGGCAAACCTTCCAAAGCAAATAAAAAAATAAAAACTCAGCTGACAACCTAATATAAATGGTATGAAACAGAAGGGTAAATGGGGAGCGGGGGGTGGAAACTGATTTGACATAAACAAATTAGAGCTGTTGACAGTGTGGGTGATTTTGAGAAATGCACTTCCATTAAATTCACAGATATGAATCCTGACAAATAACAAGCCATGGTAATTTATATAAACAAGAAAAGGAAATAATGAGTGGATGTGGAAGTATAACAAGAGTTTGGTTGTTAGTGCAGCACAAAATACTGTGGCAGTATGGATAGAAAAAACTGAGAGCCCCTGCCATGATGAGGCAGAGCTAACATGCACTATCCCACTGGAAACAGCCACAATGCTGTGCCAGGAGGAGAAGATTGGAGGAATTAATGTAATTCTTTGCCGTTCACACTTTTTATAGCAAAACCAGAAAGCACATGGTTAGATTGTAAAGTCAGATAAAAATGGGGGTATCTCAGTGCTGTGCTGCAGAGGAAAGTTCTGATGCAGGTGTCTCCAAGGTTAATTCATGTTATCAGACCCTCTGCATGTACAAACTGTGTATATGTGAGTTTTTGTCCCCCAGAACTCCTTTTAATTCATCTGGTGTTTTATCTGCTTTACACTGAGGTTTCTGTGCAGGCATGTGGTGCTTGTTCAGTGCTCATGGCCAGTACCACACTTGATGTGCTGCTTCCTGCCTGCGTGCACCTCATGGAGTTCATAGCCTTCCATTCTTTTTTTTGTGGAAAGAGCCTTGTTCACCTTTTGTTGAGGGTTCCTAATGAACAAATCTTTTAAATATTCAAAGCATTGTATTTATTTAGATAAAAGCTGTTAATTATAAATGACTGGCCATATGGCCATTAAAACTAACATGCAGTAGGATACAGAGGGAATGAATATTTTAGATAATAAAGGATGGTTTAGAAAAATAGATGTTTTCTTGATATTATGTTTCATGTAGATTTAACAATGGAGTGGTGATTGGTAGCCTGCAGTGGCTCACACTAAAGATCTTGGTTTTCTTTTCTATTTTCAATGCCTCACCACTGAAAATTGGCTATTAAAAAAAGCCACAAATGAAAAGCCTCAAGGAAAGCCAGATGGCTGAATATTGGCATTTGAAATAAAAATAAAATATTCAGCTATACATATGTGTCTTAAATACACTTAGCCCTAGTCCTTTGTTTGTTAGCCAGAGTCACTTCTCTATTGCTTTTGTACTGGTAAATTTGAACTTGCTTTGCATATTTTTCAGTAGATCAAAGTTGAGCAAAAATGTGGTTAAGGAAATTTTAGTGCTTATTGATTCCAGACCCAAATCAAAGATACAAGGTCAGGTTTTTGCCAGATGTCCTAACCTGAAGTCTGGCAGGGTTGTTTGGGCTTTTTGAAGCTCTGCCCATGGACAGGGATATTATTAGCAACCTTTTGAACATGTCTCAGCTTTTCCTGTTAACACTGCTGTTGTATGAAATTTTGCTGATACTGAAAATCTTTTAACTTTGTCTGTAGCGATATCCTTGTTGCCTGGAATCATATTGTGAAAAATGAGCAATAGTTTGGGAAAGCTTGTGTGTAGATAAGCAGATATCACCAACAACTGAAAAGTATGGTGGAGATATATGAAAATCCAGCTCTTCTACAGAAGCTCAGCCAACTCCTGGAGCAATCTAAGAAATTCCCTGCAGTTATTCAGCATTTTTCATCTGATATATAAAAGAACAACCATTGTATTGTTACTGCATTGACACCCTCCTGCTCTGGTGGAAAAAATTCCTTTTAATATTTGCTGTACTTTCTAGTTTTAATAGTCAGGACACATATTTGAAGAGAGTGATTGAAGACTAGGGTAGCATCAATTAGTGCCGCTGATAATGCAACTTTGGAAAATGCATCCATCAGGTGTCCAGTGATGTGGATAGTGCCTAAATGGAACCTGCTGTTTTCTTTCTACCATCTTGGTTCAAAGGACCCTTGATGGAAATGGGCATGTTTGGGTTTCTCTCAGTTATGTGAAAAAGCTGAAGAGGTTATAGTTCATTCCAGTCAGATCTGTTTTCTTTTTTCCTGTCCCTGTCTCTGTTTGGAGATGAAGTTGTGCTGGTTTTTGTGTGTTCCTAGCCTGGACTTGCTTTCAGGGTTACTTTGTTACTGTCAGAAACTTGTCGCTCCTTCCTGTCTTAAGACTAATAATTGAAATTGAAGAACCAAACTGCTGGTGTTTGAGATTCAAAAGTGGTGTAAATGCAAATTGCCATGGATTACTGTTGTGTCTCTCCTTGTGAAGTCCCTTTCAGGCTTTTTTACAACCTTCATCTCTTGGCCCATTTGCCAAGGAGTGCTATGAACTTTTGTGGCATATGATACTGTAAATACCATTTTGGCAAGGCCCTGTGTATCTAGGGAAGGCTGTGGGTGGGTGCAGCTCTATCCACCTTATTCTCGTTGCTGTAGGGAGCAAAGAAGGCATGAGCAGAAATGAGACGTGGTGGGGGCTGGACTGGTGGCGTTCCATCAGGTCTTCACTGTCAAAGTTGCTGCCTACAGCATTATATTTTTAGAGCAGTTATATATTAAAGAAATGCCAGATGCTCTGAAGGAAGATTTGGAGAGTGAAAAACGGATTAAGATTTATTGTAAAATTTCTAAATCTGTGTGAAGACATGCAAGATCTGATTCCTGTTCTTCAGTACAGGGATGATTCACCACTGAGAAAATATTAGGAAAGAAATAGGCCCATCTAACAGCTTTAGATTTATGCTTCAAGTAGATAAAGGGTTATTTAAACTAGTTGGAAATAACTTTTAAATAAGCACAGAGTTTTCACTTGCTCTTAGTTCTTCACTTATACCAGTTGTCTCACACAGCAGCAATAGCCAGCAGAGATTTCCAGCACTGTTCTGTAGCCACAGATGTTACTTGCCCAATAAATTAATAAAAAGTTCAGTCTAAGTTTGTATTTGGCACCTGACTGACAGAAGCACTTAGTACAAAGTCAGATATCTGACCTAGAGAAAACCTAAGTAGTGTTTGAAATATTAATGAATAGCAGAATTATAGATGAATAGACACAAAATATTTTGACTGTTCAAATATTGGTAGTGTTTAATATTTGTAAATTAATTCAGCCACCAAACATCTTGATCTATTCTGGTTACTCAAAAACTGCAGCTGCAGAAGCCATGTACAATTCCTGAATATATAAAAATGAAATGGAAAATACTGGGTTCTGCTGCTGAGACAACAGAAGATGACTTAAACAAAAGCTGTCATTGCAGATGTTATCACAGATTATGGAAACTGTGCTGCATATTGAACTTGAAGTTCCACAGATAATTAGACTAGGTGTCCTCTAAGCAACCCTACTCTAAATGATAAAATCCTGTTTGTCCAAGGAACCTAGAGCCCTCTGGGTGAAGACAGTGATTTGGGGTAATTTTGTTCCACAACTAAGGTCTTATTTCTGCAATGGCAAGTTGCAGTCCTGAAGGGCCTTTCTTGAATCCACTAAAAGCAGCTGCCTGGTGAGACAAACTCAGAGTTGATCAACTCCCTTAGGAATTGCTGTAGTACTAATATTAGCAGTGAACATTCTACCCTTCACTGTAAACGTTTGTACTCTGCACAAGGTGTAGCACTGTGTTCAGCAGCCTCATCTTTTTTGATGCCAGAGTTTCTTTGATTGTGTTCTTCCTACACAGCCTTTCACAAGAAACCTGACCGAAACCTGGGTCCAGCAGACAACAGCCCCCTCCTCGCTTTCCTTTTCTTCTAAGACTCTGTTATCTGTTCCACAGGAAGGATGAGAAATCTCCAGGAAATTGGTCATTGCTAGGAGTGCCCCACTGTTCCTGAGATTTTGGTTTACTGTGTATATGGAGGAGAAACTCAAGAGGTTTACCAGTATCCTGGTTTAGAGACAGGTATCTGCCAGGGGAAAACTGGAGTTTTCCCTGGAATGGAGAATGTAACCCCCCTTCCCTCCGAATTACTATAATTTTGCAATTAAGGGCTTTCAGGCAAAGA
>VZUI01053413.1:0-28547 GCA_013401135.1 Cettia cetti
TCCCTTCCCTTCCCTTCCCTTCCCTTCCCTTCCCTTCCCTTCCCTTCCCTTCCCTTCCCTTCCCTTCCCTTCCCAGTTCTCCCCTGCCCCTTGCTGCTGCCCACCCCTCCTACTCTGCTGCTGAAATAGTCAGAGCTGAGAACACTCACTTCCAAACACTGAAATTACTCAAATTTACCATGCAGTCCTGGAAAAATATTTTGTTAGAGCAACAGAGGTTGTTGGCATGGTATGGTAGGCAGGAAGAAGAAGCCAAAGGAAAATATGGCATTGCAGCCTTGAAAACAAAATCTGCCTTAAGAAGACAGGAAAGACCAGAGGCTCATTTTCTATATTCTCTCTTCTAGCTTGAAAGGGATTTTTGCCTCCAGATGGTAACTAATTAATACCAAGTAAATGTCAATAAAGGTGGCTAAAACCCTTTTTGGAGCAGCCATTCCTCACACAATTCGCCCTTTTCTCTTCGACCAGCACCGCCCTACTTAGAGAACAAACCTCACTGCCATCTTAATTATGAATTTGACTGGAAACTCCACAGTATAGAGGGACTGGAAATTTTCAGGGTCTCTCCTTTAGTGTTGGTTTGATTCTAGCACAACAGAGTCTCAGTCTCAGATGGAATGCCTAGCTATGATGAATATACCAGCAACTAAAAAAATATTAATTTCAGTAATAATAGTACCCTTATTCTGATTGACCTCAATCCAAGAATACAAGTCCCAAAGATACCAGAGGAAAATTTAAACATGCTTTTTTTAAACAGTGCTGGTTTTTGTCCTGAAAATAGACTCTCACAGATACTATAAATACATTCAGCATAATGGTCAACAGTTTCTAGCACTGCTCTGTGAATCATTTTAGCTATGCTGCTGACTCCTAAAAGTGAAACCAATTTAATTTTAATTTTACTTCATTTTGCTTGCAAAGATTTTTCAACATGGGGTTTGGGGGTTTTGTTTTGGTTTTTGTTCTCTTTTTGTTTTCTCTTTTTTTAAAGCACTGCTGTTTCAGGTTTTGCTGGCAAATAGTGCTGAACTCATTCAGTCTGTTTGCCAGAGTTAAGGTCACTGCAGCTTTAGTTTTACAAAGAACACCATTTCTCTGTTTCTCTGTTAATCTTGGCCTGAAAAGACCACACAGTACCCTTCCCAGCTGAACAGTTTAGCCTTTGTTCCTTTGTTTGGGTTATACTATTAATCTGCTAGGTCGATAGCAAAAACGTGTGAACTGCTGGTGTCCCAGATGATTGACAGGCAATTAGCAGCTTCCAGAGAACCCTGCTCTGAATTCCCCAGATATGTGACTGTGTTGGGAGGCAGAGGCTGCTGATCTGACTTTTTTGTAAACTTTTGCTGCAGCACTAAAAATGGGATCTTTGAAATAACTAGTGTACTATTCGCAGGAGCTTCAGCTGCATGAGACCCACAAACCTGAACCAGAGGTGTGAAAAGCTTTACTGTAAGCAAATAACCTGTATCTGTTCAGAGCTCTCAAAAAATAAGGTGTGCAAAGCAGCATTAGTTTTAATCTTGCCCAAAGAGCAAGTAAAATTCCTCATTAAAACCCAAATCTGAGAAAACATTCTCCTCCAACTGCCACTTTGTGGGAAAAGGTGTGTAGCCCATGAACAATGAAACTTTTATGCTTAGTAGTTGTTCTCATTTTTTTTTTCTTCCCCTTACTAAGGTATTATTAAGATGATCACCTACTTTATGTTCTGTTAAGCTCTGCTAAAAAATAATAGTGTGAACAACATTCTAGAATGGCATTTCTGTACTCTCCAATACATATACTGATTTTTTTAAAGTTTATACATTTGAAAGCATGTACATGTGTTCAATGATATTCCATTTCTCTGTATGTAGAAAAAGCCTGACATGAGAGCTACATATCCTTCTTTGCAAACGTTTTAAAATCTTTTAATTCCTCAGAAAATTTTTCATGTGTAGAAAGCTTCATCAACTGAAGTGTGTGAGTGTAGGTGTGACCATGTGCCCCTGAGAATTGCCCAGTGACAATTTCATCATTGTTTAATGGGGTTTGGACTTGGTCAGCCACCACCAGAACAGCTGGTTACACCTTTACCAATTCACATTTAATGTGCACAAATCTTCACCGGCTCAGGCAGGGAAAAACCTGCCCATGTGTGAGAGCTGCTGGCCAGAGCTCTCCAGGAGCAGCAGTGCTGGATCACAGCCCCTCTCACCTGGAGAGTCGTGTCCCACAGGCATGCACAGCTCTGCCAGTTACTGCAGGGACAGAGTGGGAATTTGTGAGAAAATTGGAATGGCTCTGTCCCAACCCCCTTCCCGACCTGCTGCAAAGGCTGCTTTTGTACTGACACACAACAGCCAAACTCTTGGGGCTTTAGCTTCACTCCACGGGACTGGAGAGTCAGAAGTGCAAAGAGCATCAAATCTACTTTGCCAGGATGAAGGCAGGCGCCGAGGGAAGTTTGGATTTGCATCTTTGGTTCCAAAGGGAAATGGCATTTTAAAACCTGAGGCCTAAACCACCACGTTGTCACACTCGTACACCTTTAAAAACAGCCATAAAAATAAGCTGTGTTGGAATTACAAGATGTTTGGAAGGGAGTATAATGGCACTGCACTTCCATCAGGTAAGGGCTGTTTTCAAACAAATGGAGCACAATCTGTTCACACTTACGCTTCTCAGAATATCTTTGCATGTTCATTTTCAAGCTGCGTGATATTTTATGTTAAAATGGCCATGTGTTAAAAGGTTCAGAAAAATTCAGCAGTGTTTCTTTTAATCCAACATCTGCAAAGCTTTTCAGATGTTCCACAGTGAAAACAATTTTCTCCAGATAGAACTTTCTATTTCATTACATGAATCCTGTTTGAATTTCCCTCAAGCAAATTTTATTGATGTAATAATTTTTCCAATTAGCCTTGGAAATTAGGTATTCTAAACATTTCCATTATAAATTCTTCTTATATTAGTTTAAAACTACTTTGTTATACAGCTTTGTAGCAAGCACACCTACTTCAAAAGATAACCAGGACAAATCCTGAAATAAATTCTTCTTTTCTTGTAGCATCAAGGGAAGAAATGGGAACAGATAGAAACAAAGTATGTTTAGGGAAGAGAGGCCTTTTTTTCTCAGCTGCTATTCATTTGACCTTTCTTTCAGACATTACTATTACAGGGCTATCTGCTGATAGAGCTGAAATGAATCCCCCCACACTCCTGTTATTCCAAGATAAGTATAATGTTCAGCCTTGCCCTCCTAGTCTCATAACGTCCAAGTGGCTCAAACATTTCAGCTTTCTTTTTCTGATTGATGTGAAAAATAGATAAGTAGTAGAAAGGGAAAAAACCTAAACCTAAACCAGATGTACCAGCCAAGAAATTATTTTAGAAGAGATGAAGTTTCACAACCTGAATACATTTAAGTATTTTAAATAATTCCAATATTATTAAATTTCCTGAGAAAAAAACTTGACTTGATCTCAGTGAAAAAAATTTAAAGAAAATGGCTTTGATTCTGCCTCCTGTGACACCAACCTGAAGACAAAGGTATATTCAGCCCACAGCAGCTCTGAGTCAGAAAGTACTCCTCATATTGAGGAGGGCATTTATGAATCCATTCATCATTGTTATATACCAAGGCTTGTCTGCTGCTGCAGAAATTCCTTTGTGCCTCATGGTACCTTTACAATTTATCTCAGTTACAGCTGGTTTCATATTCACCAAGAGGCACAGCTGTCTGCACCTAATCTTGATCTGTGGCATCTTGACTTGTGGCAGGACTGAGGAGCACCCCAGACCCCTCCACGTCCTGCCCAGCTTCAGTGCCACAGCTCCCCTCAGGACAGGGTTTTATCAGCCATGCACAGCACAGTGCAGAGAGATGCTCAGCAGGGCCACAGTGACCAAAGGCACCTACAAGGGCAAAAGCACTACAGGAAGCTCATGTTCAGTGGGAATGCATTAAAGGTTTGAGCTCACAAAAGCCTCCAAAGCTGCTCTGCTGTCCAGTTCCTCTCACGGGATTGAAACTTAGATCTTTGGCGTGTTTTTGTCACCCTTTAGGCTTAGCTCTACAGGCAGGAAGGTCACTAACTTCCCTCAGGTGTGTCTCACCTTGACCTGAGACAGTGGGCTCCCTGTTTAACACTCACTTGTGCTCCCTCTGTTCATTGTACCCTGAACTCCAAAACCTCATCCATGCCTGGATGACTGTAGGGAAGGGCAGTCTCCTTTCAGCAGAGGATTAGATCCCTTGCAGAGTGCAGAACATAAAAAGACAACTTCTCTCCCTGCTGCTCTATTTTACAGACCCCTTAGTGTGACATAACATACATGGAACCACAAATCAACCACAATCAGGTACCCAAAACAGTTCAGCTGTCTGTCCCAATGCTCTCACTCCAGACGTTTTATCACTATTCAGCAGCTTTGACAGAGAAGTGCTGAATTATTATCTCCCCTCTCATTGGAGAGAGGGAGGAGGCTGCAAGACCTTGTGCCAACAAGTAGGAACACAAATGACCTAAAATTTGGGCATTAAAACAAGGTCAAACCCTTGGGTAATGTACTCCCTAAAGAGACAACTGCAAGAATTTTAATGCCGATTTCAAGAAATATGCCTTCCATTACCCCTGACTTGATCCTTCAATCCCAGTGGATTCATAGTTCCCTATGAACATCCTCTCTCAATGCCTTTCAAAAGAAAACAATGCTTCAGACACCTCCCATCCTTGTTCATCCCCATCATGCTTGCTCCCTGCTCTGAATTCCTTTTCTGAGTTGATTTCCACGCCGTGCACCAATCCTTGTGCCTGTTCTCACTCAGCACTCTTCTGCTGAAGCCAAGAAAGGCTTTTACCTCCCATTCTCCTCTTGGTTTCTGCTGGCAGCCTCAGGTTACCACCCACCGACTTGGGGGATATCCAGGGATGCAGTGGATACATTACCCAACTGGAGAAAAAACACAGTATCATGTCTTTAATGATTTAAACATGCTTTTCCTTTTGCGCAAAACCCTGTTTCAGATCCCTGGTTTTTTCAAAATGAAGAGTAACACAGCTTTCAGAATCAAAATAGACAAAAGTATTAGTTATTGGAAATTCAAAAAAGAAACCTGTATATAATGAATAAACTCCCCCACTGGAACAAGGTGCTCAGTAGATTCCCATTTCAGCACACAGCCTTGTTATTTACATTTAAAGCATTTGGTTTTCTGATGTTACAGTACTTGCATCTTTATAAAGGCAGTGTGGGCTCTGTGACAACCCAGAAACTCACCCAGTGCTACTGCTTTAAGGCCAGGTGAGATACAGGAACCTGCCAAAGACACCCTTCCATCTCTCCCTCTCTCCCCCCGTGTATTTTGATAGGACTCCTTGAGCATGGAATTGACTGAATACCAGGAATAATCATTAGCCTAAGGAGCCTGTTCCTTCTCAGGAAACCATGCCACCTGAGCTGCATACATCTTCTACTCACAGCAAAACAGGCACATTTTCTTTAGTGTAACAATTTTTTTTTTTTTATTTCAGTTACTTTTTCACATAAAACTTAATCGTAAGCTACAAAAATCGTGAAATGAAGAAATGGTATTAAAACTGCAAACTTAAAAGTTTAGATTAAAAAAATCAGTCTTTCCCCTGCTAACAATGACCATTTAAAACGAACCATATTTTGATGGATTCATTTAATAAACATACCATACACTTCTCAAAAATAAATAAAGAACAACATCAGAAAAACCAATACTATCAACAACATGAAGCATTTAGTCAATCTTTTTTTCTTTTCTCTGAAAGACATAAATGAAATTTCTAGGCACAGTTTTAGGCATTATAGAGGACACAGAGGCAATAGGTTAGTGTGCACTGCGCTGTACAAAAATACAGTCTGAATAAATTACATTGCTAGCCATAAGATTAGACTTCACTTACCAGTCAGTTCATTGCATGTTGAATAATATACAGTTACATGCTAATCCATATATATCATTTATATTTCAAACACATAGGTCTCTCTATATTTGTTTTTTAAATTTACAAAAGCTAAACGAAGTTGTGCAAGAAATCCAGAAGAGGTGCTGGGTATTTGTCAGCACCGGACGGTATACTTTAAGCTTAAAAAATACAAATAACTAGCCCTGCTTGCAAGTTTGCTATATATATATTTATTCATATATATTTGGAAGAAAAAAAAAATGGATTTGTTGTGGGAGAGAATCATTCTGCCAGTGAGATAAAGTCAAACAACTGAAATAATGGTGACATGACACAAGCTCAACACACAAAATTATTAATTTGTCGTACATACACTCAGGACACAGACTTGCATCTTTTTTGTGGCTAAAAAACCCCCAAGAATCAGCACAAAGTTGCATTTACCTTTAGTTAGTTCTGATCTGCAAAACAGAATGCTTGCCAAAATTTGCAATGTTAAAGAGGAAAAAAAAGACACTGCAGTAGCAACCTAAGGGAAAGGTAGGTACCTAAATTCACATACGAGAACACAAACACAAAGGTCCTGAGGAGTCTCAGGTGGGTCCTGGCAGACTGCAGCACCTTCGAGAGGAAAAGCAGATGTTGGGACTAAAAATCAGATCTCTGACTCAGCTGTGAATCAAGAACCTTGTACTTAGGCATTCACATTTGTAAATTGTTTTGCCTGAACACCTTTCACATTAACAGCCAGTGACTTGCAGAGCACACACCATTCATTTGCATTTGCCTTAGGCCTGGCAGTTGCTTTCGCTCAAACTCTACAATAAAGAAAAACAATTTGATAAATTAGATATGGGCTCAGCATTGTACCTTCCTGTCAGCACAGACAAAGTGCCACACAATGCCAGCCCCAAAACACCATCTTAGAAAGGTACAGACATCTTATCACAGTGGGCTTCTCTGCACTAATCTAATTCCCATGCCAAACTACAATGTTCCCCATGCTGCTAAATAAAAGCAGAACCACACAGCTGTTCAGAAAGATACTGAGTTAACTATATACGGAATATCCGCCTTAAGTCAGTCCCAGGAAATAAAGCAGAGTTACAAATGTTCTCTTGATGCCTGCCAAATAACTGGATACAAGTTTTCCTCCCATCCCTTTTGTTCTCCAGGCATTGCCATGCAGTCCCTTCCATGTCAAGCTGTCACTTTGTTCCATCTAATCTAATTAATCACCGCTGGTTCTGCAAGGACTGCCGATTCGGAATATTCTGCCATGGTAGTAAAGACTGAACTCCAGAGCGTCCTGCAGTTTTATAAACATCTCCACAAGCCAGCAGTACTTGCACAATGACCTCCTAAATGCAGCCCCGTGGTCCCCCTCATTGCAGACCCTCAGCACCCTGCAGATGGTGGCCCAGCAGTAACACAGGAGATGCATCTTAACGCCCAGTAATTCAGGAGCTTTTTCCATGGAACCAGCAAAACCATTTGTGAAGAGGTGGATGTGCAACCCCAGCATATCTGCTTGTGCAGAGGTCCACACAGGATATATTTTAAATTTCTCCATTAAAAAAAATAGTTATTTCTAAAGATCACAATTGTATAAAAATATGCTTATAAGTAATTGAAAATATCCAAATAAGCAAATTGTAAACAAAAATAAAAGTGATGCGGATTAAATTCATGTGAAGGTTCTTCCTATTTTATCTTGGGTTTCATTTCATGAGTACAGCCTCTGGATGTTTTAAGTGGGAAACATACTAAGCAAGGAGTAATCAGATATACATAATCATCAAAAAGTCCATTAGAAACTCATCTTTTAAAAGCAAGAGATTACCTCCTGAAGTGCTAATGTTTTAATGTGGACATGATGGGGTCTGAGCTTTATTCTTGATGATCAGGAACACTCACAACCTAACCAGGTTTTTTAAAAATGGCAGTTTTTAAATTTGCAACACTCTTAGAAAAGAATTTTTAGCAAGTATTTTATTACATATGGAATAGCAAGAAGTCATTTTTGTCCAGTTCTACCTTAGCTTGATGTGAGCTTTTAAGCATTTCCCATAACACAGAGTCTGTACAAGAGCATATACAGAAGACACACAGTTGTGTGTTTATTTTGTAACACCAATCAAAATTGGGGGTACCAATTCAAGACTTTAAAGAATGTGCACAAAGTTAGTATTTTAATCACTGCATCACAGCTCATGTTACAATTTTAAGGTGAATCATTTCTCTCCCTCTGCATATATATTTGCATTATATATATATTCATTTGTACTAACAAATGCCTTTCAAAAATATAACTGAACTTGTTCCATATGCATTCTTTTCAGGACAGTGTTTGCAGTTTAAATGGCTACTCAGGACAACTGCAATTCATTCATACATTTTAGATGTCTCAGGGACAGAACAGGTCTTTTTTCTATTCCCCTTTATCTTCACCCTTCCAGCAAAACACTGAGAGCTGAGACAACTTCCAACTACACAGTCAGAAGCACATGTCTCTGGGTTTGGACTTCCTTCAACAATCTGCTACAGCTGGCACAGTGATGTCGATTACTAATTCATGAAATCCTGTGTGGGTTGGTGGCTTGTTTGGGTTTTTCTTTTTTTTTAATTGTTCTCCCAGCAGACTGTTGAATGCAGATATTAGACAAGTCATTAACCAGTTACATTCACTGCCCTCAACACAGTCCCTTGCAACTAATTCCTTAAGAGCGCTTTTGAGCAAGTAACAAGGGGCCAACTCAGCCTATTGTACAAGATGCCATTGCCTGCTTATCAGGCATCTGAATCCTCTATGATACAGGGAAACTTCTAAATGGAGCCCATACCAGCTGCTCCCCTGAAGGCAATAGCAGATGCTGGCATTGCATTCTCATTCCAACTAGTTTTCTCACAATGATCGCTGTCACGTAGATCCTTTTGCTTGTTGTCAGGAAAAATGAAGTTTATGTATCAGCAGCTTGCAGCATCTGCCTATGTAAGATCAGCAATCCTAGTGTTTGCAGTTCTTCTAAATGGTTGTAGAAGCTGGTTGCAGTGTTCACACCCAAAAGGCAAAGGCTATTTTATCAACAGAGCAGACTGTTTGGTGCTCCACAAGTGTTCTAAAAAAACTGTGAGCTAGAAAAGATGGGGTAAACCTTTTTTAAATTTTTCTTTTCATTAAATCATTCTAGTAATAGTCTTCATAGTTCTTAGGGTTCAGGCAATAAAGAATGGCACCCCCAAATGAAAATATAGTTGCACCCCATGCCAGGCCATAGCCCCAGTTGAATTCATGGTATATTTTCAAGCTGACTGTTTCGATGAACTTGATTGGGTAAAGGACTAAGCTGCAGACCTGGAGAACAACTGAAAGAGAAAAAAAAAACCAAACATCAGAAGAAGCCTTATTTTACTTCCCTAAAAAAAAGAAAATACCAAATAATTGAAATTTACATTCAAAATGCTTTTGGTGATTTTTAGCTTGTAAGTGATGCTTTTTTTAAATCACCTTCATTTCATTCACAGTGAACAGAGCAGCTCTTCCATACTCCCTTGTTGATGAACAAACATTATTGCTGTGATATAATGATGATCCTTCAAATATCCACAAAATAAACCGTGAGAGTATTTCCAAAATTCTGTCTCTCCTTTATATTTTGCAGTCATTACTCATTCTGTAACAGCAAAACTTCTTCTATTGCCATTATAAGTAAGTCAAAATGAGAAGTGAGAATACATATTAAGAAATGTAGCTGAGAATCAAATAATTTACTTAGCCTAGAAATAATTCATTGTCATAGGTGATATATACTTGTGCTCAGGAGAGATTCAGTGAATCACATATTTCATATGCATTACTGTGTTCTGTAATCAGAATTAATGACATTCTTGCACAGAATACCAAGGAATCTATAAAATTTGATCAGTCACTAAACCACACCAGCAAACTGTTATGAATTTAGGGGGTGGGTCAGAAATACTGTGTGATGAAAGAAGACAATAAAATAGATCAAATCCAAGACATTAAAAAGCTTCAAAATCATTACTTCTTATAGCACTGTCTCAGGGATACGCAGACACACTTTGTCCAACTGGCTCCTTCCACTAGCCCTGGAGACAAGTGCTCACCTGTCCTGAGGACAGGATGGTATGGGGAGATCATGTCCCATGTTCATTGGAACCTCAGTGATAAAACTCTATAAAACACTCACTGGAAATTTCAGCTCATCCACCTTAGCCTACAGAGAAGTCTTTGGACCTTTACTTGATACTGACAATCTGAGTAATGTTTGCACAGTGGATTTTCTGATGTGGATATCAAAATCCACAGGACTTTTTCTTAATTCTGCAGTTATTGAAGCGTTACTTTATGTTATTCCATTTGAATATAATTTTTTGTCTGTCAGCTCACAAAATACTGAGCAACATTTGAGAAACTGGCAGGGTACACTGGGAAAAGCACCTACTCTTATGAAAAGATTATGCATTCCAGTTCTGTATAATGAGAGCTTCTTTACATCCAAAAAGCACCTCAACACATGCTCAGCTTTCAGACTCATCTTTAAGACCATTGAAGGTCAGAAAGGATTTCTGAAAATGTATGGAAATATATGAGTTTTTCTTTAGTGGCTTCCTACACTGGGGATGCAGCATCTCTGCTGAGTCAATGCAGAAACTCCATGTGTGTCTGTGTCAAGTGCAAACCAAGGAATCTCCACCTTCCCCAGTGTAACATATGAAGTATGCTTAATTTCAATCTACAGATTGGACTTGTCAAAACACAACCAAAAAAAAAAGTGATTCTCTTGGAAGAGAAACATGTTGCTAAAGCAGCAACACACATAAGAGGGTTTTTTTGACATTTCCATAGTGAGGGTTCCAGCTTTTCCTACTGTTGGTCCAGATATGCTATTGTAGAACTCAAAGGAAGTGCTGGCAGCAAGTGGCTGGTGGGAGCAGCCACCCTATATTGCACTGTCACCACTTTGCACAATTTTGCCTTCTGTCATTGTTTTTCCCTGTAGAGCAGGAAAGGAGCTGTGCAAGCTAGAAACAGCAGTCACTGAAATTATGAGAAATTACCAGCATGACCCCAAAACATGCTGAAAGCAGTGCCTGCAACTACTGATCTGTTTCTAATGAACTTAAAGCAACTCCATGCTATGCTACCCTGCTTAAAGGAAGTGTGTACTGTTTTTCTTCAGAAGCACAAGTCTTTTCCTGTAGAAAAAACAGGCTGCAAAGGAAATCTTTAAAAATCTGCTACTCAAATGCTCTTCAGAAAAGACTAATCATGTCAAACTTGATTGATCACTTCAAATGTAGGCATGTTTTTATGAAGCACTATGATGCTTGCAATATGGGAACAAGAATACTAGTTTTATTCCACTCACATGAAATATAAGCAATTATACATACTCAACATATTAAACATGCAGAAATCATAACAAATGCTTTGAAAGTAGGAAAAATTAATTTCAAGGTTTTTTTGGTTTTTTTTTAAAGTTTGACTAAAAGTTTTGAGTCAAAAAACACCCCACTTATGATGTGGCTTTTGAATTGATCTATAATTCAGAAAATGCTGGTGCTGGCTAGTAAGTTCTATACTTCTGTTCTCTACCTCCTGCTCATTTCTGACGAGTAAAGCACTTCATTAATAAGTGCTGGGTTACCTAAAGATTACCTAAAAATGTAGCTGCAACAATGACAGACAAAAAATTAGTTCCTCTTTGTAGTGCCAGGCAGGCAGGCAGTAATAAGAGTGGACACTAATCTCAGATATTCAGGATGGACATCAACAAAGAAAAAAAGCACCATAAGGAGGGTAGTATGGGCCCAGGACAACATGCTTGGAAAGATTGCAACATCTTCATGGTTGAATTTCTTTAAAACTGGACGAGACAAAGCTGTCACTGTTGGTGACCACACAGCCTCAACAAGGAGCTTGGAGTGCATAACCTACAGAGTATTTTCCCCAACAGTAGTTCTTTGATGTTATGACTTTTTGCTGCCCTGTAGCAACCTGCACTACTGAAGTCAGTCCTACTTTTTCAGACCATTCCATCAACTTCACAAAATCAAATTCTGGCTTTCAATGCATCTACAATTTTTTCTACTTCCACGCTAAAATTTGACAAGTAAACTTTCATTCTATCTTCCACCTCATGATGAAAATAGGTAATAGCACAGAACTAAGGATGCAATCCAGCTGGACTGTGCTCTGTCAGAATTAAAAGATACCTCCAATTATCATCTGCCACCACTTTATATTACTTCTTACCTATAGTACTTTCACTTGGCCACTGTTTTCCCTAGCTTGCATGTAAAGCATCTTGTGAAATGTGTTAAAAGCTTGCTAACCTCAACAGGTTATTCTTGCAAATATTGTCACATTTGTTAAAACACAGCACCAAAAGGGAAGCATCTTTAATTTTTCTTCTGTTTCTTTTATGGGCTTTCTCTTTCTGCCCCTAAATGAGACTTGGTTAGCACTTAGTTATATGCTAAAGTGTATCATGAAACTACTGCACTGACATTTTTGTGAGCCTGCCCTTTGAAGGTGCAGTTTGCAGGGCCAGTTTGGTTCATGAGCTCTAAGACACCCAAGCAGGTCCATGAGCTGGAGTCCTCCAGACCAAAGAGCCACATGAGACAAGGTGGCTCCATGCAAGATTTCCTGCAACTGCCTCCCTGTCTGCTCCACATTTTTCCATTACCTGAGGCATTCCTCTACTTTCAACATTAAAATACATACTGTCAGCTCAATGAAAACGCATTCACATCTTTTCATTACTTGCTGGACTATTCTCAGCATTCTAGGTCAAATTTTTGGGGTTTTTGTCCCTTTCTCATCTCTTCCAGTCCTAGTCAGTCAATCTTCTCCTTCACCTACAGAGCTGCTAACTGAAACCTGAAGCTGAGAAAAAAAAAAAAACAAAGAAAAAAAGAATCAAAACTTGAAGAAAAAATATAGCCTGCAGCCAACTGTTTGGACTCTCTAAAGCACCTGGAAATAACTTATCCATTTTGTCCTTTCTTCCACAGGGAGACCTTTTCTACCCAACACCCACACATCATTAAATGCCTCTGGGCAATTAGTTCTGTGCCCTTTTTCCAGAGGCAGCTGATAGACTCCCAGCCAGAGTTACACAGAATATTTGGTCTTGCCAGCACATTCACAGGTCAGGGTGGTGTTTATCCTGAAAGATTTGTGAAATCCACAGATGAAGGCTTGAATCCATGGAAAACTGCATAAGGCTACAATCTTAACTTTCCCCTCTTTAGTGGGGGATTCTTTCTGTAATTCTTTCAAGATATGCCATCCATATTCATTTCTACAAAGTGCTGACATCAAAGATAAAATCTGTACGAAATGTCTTTTTACAATGTCAGTGTTGAATCCTGAAAGGAATTCTCCTCAGTTTTGCTAGATAATGAAGAAGAATGGGGCAGGCTGTCTTGGCCTCATCATCTCTCTTCTCATATGCTTGAGGTTATGGCTGTTCAAAATGCACATGCACACACACAGAGCCAAAGGGAAGATGTTAACACCATCACGAGCTAAAGAACCAATTTCATTTCCTCTTAGATTCAAGTAAGCATTAACCCCCCCCCCACCATCAACCTTTTGTAGGTAAAGACTAGAAGAAATTTTATGCAAGGGGAAGGACATAAAGACAAACAGTAGGATTTGAGGAAATCTTTTCTTGTGGAAAGTCATTTCTTTTTTTAATACAAACTTAACTACCAAATGAACAACATGGCAAGACAGGTGTGTATGGCTGAATAATTGCCGAGTTACCACACAATGTTATGAGAAATTAAGCCAAAAAGCCAAACAAGAAACCACAACAAAAATTAAATAACCCCATTTCCTTCAACGTTAGCTGCCCAGCATACCCTTTAAACCACAAAATTAACACTATTTTTTTAAAAAATGACACCAGTAACTTTATTCTTTTAACCAAGCAAGCAATGAAACACATAGAACAAAACCAGATGATTTCCACTCAGGGAATCTGATCCTAGGTTGCTTTAATTTCCTAAAAGCAAATGAAATGTAATCTAGGAATGTCTCGAGCACATAAAAGTGCATCCTGAAGGGCTCGATTCCATCAAGGCAATGTTATCAGCAGGGGGCAGCAGGAGCCTTCCCCGAGTTTGCTTCATCCCAAACTCCCCCCAACTCCACACTCTCATCCTCTCATATCCTCCTAAGTGGCTTTTTTTAATACATCCCGAAGGTTCTGTCATCCTCTTCATTATGGGCTATCAGAAGGGGCTTAAGCTGCTGGCTCCAGTGCAGATGTGAGTGACAGGATGAAGGCAAACCACGGCTGGAGAGTCTCAGGAGAATCTGAAACATCCATGCTGACAAAGCCCCAAAGCACCAGAATATAGAAAAGGAGATGATTTGATATTGTAATTGTACCTCACTGGACCAGTCTTACAGATAATTCAGATTCATAGGTCTCCCTTAAGATTTTTTGATAGTTTATATAAACTGTTCCATTTTTGCGTTTTTAAAACCAAACAGGGACTACACTGTGACAGCTTGTTAAATTAATAACCGAGCAAGATGACACAACAAAATTAATTCCTTATGGCACAGGGGCATATATAAACACCTTGCAAGATAATCCTATTTATTTTCACATGTAGAGCTTCGAGGGTTCACCTTTGGGTATTAATTTCCCTGTTTTAAAATTGCAAAAGAGAGAACATTAAAATAAAAATGGCTTTGCGTGAAGAATAAAAATGGGGACATCAAACAGCACAAAGTCACAGATTAAAAATGGTATTTTGAGATTTATGCTCTGTAGTTTCCCCTGCTGCATGTACTTCACAAAACAATAAATATAATACAAATAAATAACTGCTTATGAACTAATAACAGCGCAACTGGAAAAATGATTAACGCTGTGCAGAACTTATAGCCTGAGAAACCTCACTGGAGTTAACACAGAAGTAACCAAACACCTCTGAATTAATATGCAGAACAAAGCATATCTCCCTCCATGAGTTCAGCTGCTCTCAGGAAATCTTTTTAATGATGCCAGTGCTTACCTGCAGCAAAGAGCATGACTGCAACTGGTCTGTAGAACCGCCTCCGAGATCCCACGCAGATGGAGATCAGCCCAACCAGGAAAGCCATGAGAATAATGGCAGCACCACCCAGCAGCAGAGCCAGAGTAGCTATCTGCCAGTCTAGGGGGAAAAAAACAGAGGGGAAAAAAATAATAATACAATTTCAGTAAAACAAGCCCACAGGCCTGACAGAAACAACAGAATATGAGGAACACAGAGGCTGCAGCAAGGCCCGGGTAAATAAAGAGCTGTGCCTTGAAATTCTTTTCACCTAATTAGTGAATCACCTTCATAAAACAGATGTAACTCAGAAGCAAAGTGCCACAACCTCCCACGCTCACTCAAGCCTTAGTTGGCCTCGTTGGGAATTTGTGTCAAGTAAAACTGAGTAACTTGGTCCCCTGGTTTTTATCCAATATAGAATGAGAAATTGAGGCTGGCTCAGGATTAGCTGGTGTTGTGTTAGCTGACCCTCAGTCTGCTGAAACTTTCTCACAAAAGGGAGTGAAAGTCAAACCTCTGCTTGAACTGATCAGGATGACACAGCAAGGGAAATGCACGGAGCCTCATCATACACACCTGTCCCTTGGGAAGTACCAAGGCCACGCAGTATAAGTAAAAAAACTCAAAGGTTTAAATATATATATATATATATATGTATTTTCAACACTAAAAGATAGCTGGAAGCCAAGACTTTCCAAAGGCAGTAATAATCATTAGCTGCAGACCCAGACAAATCTTAAGCCCATTTAAAAATATCGGTTATCTTCCAGCATCAGTTTTTCTTCCCCCAAAAAGCAACCTCTGCACTTGGCCCAGGGTATTTTCTAGTTATTCTCATATATAATGGATGCAGTTATAAACAACATATTGGCTGTCTTATATCATATAAATCAAAATCCATTTGCAAGCTGATGGCCATGATGCAGGTATACAACATCCAAGATATAACTTAAGAGCTTCTGTAGGATTTTAGAAGGCACAGGCTTTGGGCTGTCTCTTTTCCCAAAAAAATATCTAAGACCTTTCCTCTCTCCAGTAGCAGGAATCAAGAAAAAGAATCAGATCACTATTTACTGCTTATCACTACTATTTACTAGTTCAAGGAAGATGATACAAACTCAGCTCATGGGAAAAGGACCTATGGATCCTTTGCATTGCACTACTTTGAAAATACTAACCATCATGTGATACTCAGAATAAAATGTCCAAATGCATTACACAGTTCAAAGAAAATAAGATTATTATTTCCAAATTAAATTAGATATCTTAAGGTTACTAAAACAACAACAATGAACATCCTCTTTGGGAATGAGTAAAAAGCACTGTTTTAAATAAACAATGGATCCAGTTTCAAGAGGAATCTAATCTGCTGAGGATACAGACAGTGCAGCTGTAGAGTTTGGGAATGGAATGCTGGCAGCTATTGTCACTAAAAAGCCTTCACATATTACATGAAAAAGGATGAAGGAGATTAAAAGAAGAAAGTGGGTAGAAGAGCTCGAAGAGCATTGCTTGAAAAGAAAGTGATTTTAAATGTGTGTTTGTGTAAGTACACATATTTATTTTCATTCTTTGCAGAAATCCAGGCATGTCCTTTACTAATAATATAATTACTAAGTACTCAACCTTCCAAGGCATTTTACTCTTTCTTACTGGACTAAACCCCAAGGCTGGGACCAATCTTTCATTCTATTATCAGCATGCAATCTCTAATGTCAGTTTGCTGTGTGTCCCACTGCTACACCATCATTATTGGGACGGAAATATGATTTTAGTACTGGACAGAGGTGTTTCAGTGAGTGGTTTTTAATATTAACATGAGCCTGCAGAAACACCAAGAGGTCAGCATACCGATGGATTTAGAAAGCATTTTTCCAATATAAGAGTGCACTACAGATATAAAAACCAGAAATAAATAAACAGAATGGACCACATTGGAACAATATGAAAGGAATCCTTGCACTAGAAAATTACAGTGACCAGCCACATAAATCCGTATCACACCAAAGTTAAAAGACACGTAAAATTGATGAAATAAATCAAAGGACCAGACAGGCAAACTCAGAAACCAAAATTTTTTGAAAGTCACCACAAATAAAAAAATATTAAATGTTATCTTTGCATTGACCAGGTGCCAAACTCTAACGCAAAGGGAATGCATACAACACTGGAGTAGCAGCTAAATGGAAAAAAGGTTGAACAACCCATTGCTTTCCAAAACCACACTGGAAAAACCACCAAACAACTGATAATAAATTAGGCAAAGATGATATAAGTGTGGGGTTAGAATAAAGTTTAATTTCCAGGACAAATATACATATACAGATTTTAGAAAGGTTAAAAAATAAACAAACTACCTTACTATAGTACTGATGTGGGAGGTAAAAGGACAAATGAGTGTTGGGAGACACCTACACTCCCAACTAAAAAAGAACTGACTTGGATAAACAAAATTAATTTCTTGAGTAAGACAACCTACTCAGTGATGCTGACAGCAGGACAAAATTGAGGCTCTTACTGTTCCTCACTACCAGCTGGGGACCAGGTATTGAATGCTGTGCTCTGGGCCACATCTGGAAGGGACTATTTGTTTTAGTCCCTTTCACAGGAGCATACAATGCTGCCAGCCTTTGCCTTGAGCTGCAGGGACTTTGGTTGAAGAACATGGTGAAGGTCAGACATTAGTGCACAAAGAATACAGGACTAAACTTTCCTACCCTGGCTACCATAGTAACTACATGTTTTAATCTTGTCATCTTGGAAAAATGTTAACTTTCAGTTCTGAAAGCCATTTGATGTGGTGACAAAATAAAGCTTATGGCTGATCAAGAAGGCAAAATCTTATGCATGGGTCTTCTACTTAACAGCTTTTTTTTTTTTTTTAATTGGACTTGGCCATTGGACTTTACACAAAATAAAAGAAAGATCAAAAGGAAATAGAACTACTACCTCTGAAGGCAGAGCACCCTGTAAATCAGATAGCTACAGTATAAACACATACAGCAAACACAGTTTTTTTCTACTATGAAGATCTGTAGTGTTTCTCAGACTACCCAAGAGTGATTAACAGCACACAGCACCAAAATGGGATCAGGAGATTGTTCTGTTATTGGTACCCAGAACAAAAACATCATAAACCTACTTTGGAGTATCCAAAATATTATTGTACCTCTTCTAGGCATGCACCAATCTTGCAAAGAAGTTACTAATAAGAACTTTAAGTTTAGGAGCCTCAGCAGTTCAGTGTGACTGCTTGTTCTCACAGATATAGAAATACGTAAAAACACAAGTAAAATGGGGCCTTATGGATGATAATTATTACTTTTCTGCATTCAAAACAAATTGGTTACACTCGAAGAGTACACATTGGTCTTTTTCACTGTACACCACTACAGTTTTTTAAACTACACATCCATTATCTAAAAAAAAATATTACAAACTGGTAAAAAAACCTAGGAAAACTCACAGAAATGTTAATAAACTTTTAGACTTTAAAAAGCACTGTGACGTAATGTCATGCCCAAATAAGATTTCTTTTGTTGGTTCAGATAACTTCAGATTTTTTCAGTTTTCCATCATTTTAGCTACATTAAGAACTAGACTAATAGTGCCACCTATCCCATCCTAACTAGAATTAAGACATTTTTGACAATTGTTAAGTAACTCAAGAGATTTCTTAGGAAAAGTCTCAGTTAATGTACCCTATTTTTAGGTCTGAAAATCCCCAAGAAGCATCCCTATGTCTATAACCATGAGAAATATATACTGCAGTTCTGACAGTGATTACAGTGTTTGCATATTTTTAACTATACCAATCTGCCCATTAGTTTGGGGATGTGGGCTTCAGTATTTGGAAATATATATAAATATGAACCTAGGCACTTAGCACATATTTTCAACACATATTTGGTGAAAAAAAATTATTAAAATTACCATCTTCAGTTAAAAAAAAAAAAGCCCCCAAACCATGATAGTAATGTTTCTTTTCCATTAGTTCCTCATAAAACAGTCAGTGCCTTTCTGGGGGACAGCTTGGTCTCCTTGCTATTTGCAAATTCTGCTTGTTTCTTAGTGACCCAGAGGCACAATGTCAACTGTACATTGACATTTCTAACTCTCCTCCCTTCCTTCCCCAAAAGAAATGACCTAAGGCTTTAAGCTGTACAGTAATTTTTAATTAAGAGCAGTGCTATTTCCTCAATTTCTTGGACAAAAAAATACTTCATTACTAGGAAAAAATCAGGGAAATCCATAAAAGAAGAAGAAAACACATCAAAGTCCTGAAATGTGTATTTTAATAACTAGGTCCTTTTCATACCACAAGAAAGATGAATGCAAAAGGCTAGTATAAATGTCACGTTTTCAGTAAAGTAACCCAAAATTAAATTCTTTTTTCAAGACGGTATTCTACCATGTAAAATAAGTAAAAGAAATGGTGGGCATAGAAACATACTGTGGAATATGTGAAGCATTTGTGTATAGAGCTCTTTCAGACAGTGCACGTGAACTGAATTAATTTCTTAGAGAAACAATAAAAGATTCCTTTCTTCCATACAATGGCTCTTCACCAAGTCTTCTCCTCATAAAGGCTGAAGTATCATGCAGCTCTTACATGATGAAGGCAATGCCTGACCTTCTAGCATGAAACAAAATCCTTGTAAGAAACAAAAAACACTCAAGTTTTTCTGATTCATTGCAATGCTTCCACTTATCAAGTACCTGCCCTCAAACAATAAATACTCTTAAGAATTTGCAATATAGCATTTAAAATCAAGAATAATGATTTTGAAAGAATGTGTGAAGCAGAGAAAGATGATGCACGCGCACATAAGAAATTAAATATAACCACTGAGTATCATAAAAATCAACTTAAATACAATAGCTAGATATATTCCTAATTGCTTCATATTCAACCTTAGCTATCAAATAGCCAACAAAATTTAAGAAGTGTAGTGTATATATATAAAAACAAAGACAAACTCTAGTTCTTAAAAGTGCTTTGGTTGTATGATCAATGAGATTTCTTCTTTCTTCAGCAGAATCATGAGCAAAGGCCTCTGTGGAAGGCGAAGGTCCACTGCAATCTGTGAAAAAGCTGAAGAACAGCAGGGGCCATTAAGTTCTCACATCAAATTACTCCTCAGAGGTCACCTTTGGAGCCTCAACCCGAGGCAGAATGATGGTTTTCAAAGGGCTGCTGAGAAGAACTCTGCCCTGGGGGAAGGGGATATTGGCTAAAGCTGGGAAGCCCAGTGCCTGTAAGTTACTGGGTCCACGCTGCTCCTGCACAGCCAGTACAGTCCTTTGGATCCCACAATGGACACTTCTGCACACTGCAGGCAGAAGTGCTTTCTGGCAAGATCCATATCAAACCTCCATAGATTGTTCTAGCCAAGCTTTTCACAGTGGAGCCTTGCACAAAAATGACAGTAAGTATCTTCTGCTCATTGATTAGTACAGTATGTTTACTAGTGCTGGCTGCTGCACAAACATACTCTGACCTTTACGTTTTCTTTTTATTTTATGGATTGAGAATAAGATATTTCTGAAGTAGGAAAATCACTTGTGCATGTGGCTACTCAAGTCACTCAGACACTAAAAAGCATTACTAGAGCTACAGGAACCAGCCAGCTCTGGCTGAAAAAACAATTTCCTTAAGAGAGAACTCACTTTACACCAAGGCTTTCTTCTAAAAGCCATACATTTAAACAAATGAAATAGCTACATTAAGTCACAGTTATGTTAAAAAAGAAGCTGCTTGTGGACACGACATTTTCCCTAAGAAACCTGTCTTCATCCACACACAGCAACACGTGAGACAAAGCTCTTGATAACCCAAGTGCTGCACAACACCCATGAGACTAACAGGAAGACTTTCCCATAGCTCAAATTCCCCAGGACACTGAAAACACCCAAAGAGAAATTTAAGCATTTCATGCTGGTTGCCAAAATCCCTAAGTGCCTTCTAAGAGTAATTCAGAGGCTCCACATAAGGCACCAGTCATTTGGCATTTACTGTACAAGAGGCTTGTAGGATGATTTAGTGTTCCTGATGCCAAGTGGAGAGTCACCCAGAATCAGTCAAAGAAAAAGAGAACAGGCAGAGAGACATCCAAACACTCAGCTTGGTGCCTGTGTCTCACAGAGGTGCAGAATGCTAATGGTAACGAGGACAGCCAACCAGTGAAGGAGGAAAGGCGGGCGCCTCCTTAGCTGCCATACACCAGGGACTAGAGAGCTTCTCAGAAGCTGCAAGGTCTTTGCTTCCCAACTCTCTTCCAGACTGTAACCTCACACCTCTGCTCCCTTTTCTCAGTGAGATTTCTTGACTGCTAGGGTAGGTTCTAACTGTCCTCCTCAGTCTTCTAGGCCCAAGCTGTAAAAAGATTTATGAGTCCACGTACAGATAGGAATAAGGGACTCCAAATCTGAGTCTTGCTTCAGAGAGTCTCTTTCCTAACTGGTCCTTTCCAATGCTCTGTTGCTGTTTATGCACCTTTCCCCCGATGCACAAGAATGCTGACCACTATTGGATGGCAGCCCAGACTCAGAACTCTCTCACCTTTGAGGGAAAAAGGCCTTAGCAGCTCCCTACAGAGCTGCAACTCTCTCACTTGGGCTCCTCCTATGGCTTTCCTCTTCTCCAAGAGCAAGATAACCGAGATGAGAGAGAAAGAGGCTGACTATTCCAGGCAAGACAGCAGCCCACTGGCAGGATAAACCAGGCAGAAGGTGCTCTCCCAACTATCCTCCTCAGCCTGGAAAGGACGTGCGTGAAAGTGGGGGAATAACAAGGCAGCCACTATGCAGACTGCTCACATCACCAGGGAAAGCAGTGCCCTTTACTTGCCCTTTACCTTCCACCCAAAGATGCCCTTGGGAGTGCAGAGGACAATTTGGTTACATATGCAAAAATATGGCAAGCAGCTCTACTGCTGTATAGAAGAGACAGCAAGATAAAAAAAAAAAAAAATGGTCTAAATGCCTGGGGGGTTGCAGATGCATGAGCAACTTGAAATGCAGCAGGTGCTTGCTCATCTGAACATGGACACACACTTCTAATGAAGAAAAAAGCTTGCATTCCTTATTTATATGAAATATATACACTTTTCAGAGGTGTGGGTCAGGGTGAGGTACATTGTATGTCTGCTCTGTGGTCCACCTTTATTTCTAAAACCACAAAGTCCTTTAAACACAGAACTTCAAATAAAGAATTAAGTGGTGCCATTATATAGACCTTTATTTTACCATTTATAAGCAATATGCATTGCACACTGCTTTTGCCAACAGAGGACTTCAAGACAAGCACAGCATTACAGAAAATCATGTAATCTATAATTCATTCACAGAATAGTACAGCATGTACTCAGACATTTCCTCTATTGAATACATAGCATTCTTCTGAGATTAGCTTGCTACTATGTCATTTTAATTATTGGATATTCATTCATTTAATCAAAATAATAAAAAACCCTCAAACAACTGCACATGCCCACAACTTTGAGAACTTCTCAAAAACCTGGAGCTCTTAGAAACTCTGCCATTAGGAAAGAAGTGTGGGAGATGTGTTACACAAACTTTTCACAATAAGCTCACTATTTCTGACCTCTTCCATAAAAGCTACTACTGTTTAGCAATCTAAACTACTGTGCTTTGCATCAGAACTGGAATGTAACTATTTTCCACAGTTATCAATGTTCTTGCAGAAAACTGGCAATCTTCTGCAACTTTCAAAACTCATTCCGTTGTTCCTTGAGAAAAACAATTAGCATTTAAAAGAGTTTGAATTGTACTTCCCATCAGAAGGATGGCTTTAAGTGGAAGAAGTGAAATACATAAAGCAATACAGCTGGATGGACTTCCCCACTCATCCTGTTACCCTGAATCTTATGTGGTCATCTTGGGCCACAAATCAGTAGCAGAGACAAGGCCACTCTCTATGCAATTCTAAATATAGATATCTCATCAAATATTAAAACTTCTTGCATTATCCCTAACTCCAGGGACATCATATTTAATAAACAAAAATTAAAGCAATGGGATACATTACTGATTTTAAAATTGCAATGAACAACAGCAGTAGCAACAACCCACTATAGCTACAAGTCTTTTTTTCTTTTTTAAGAGTATTATCACTGATAAGGTGTATGGTGCTCTTGCCCTGATCAGATGAACTCACACAAACATCACAGATGTGCTCCAACCCTGTCTCTTACTGGTTGGACAAGGGTGGCTGCAATGGTGGTCTTCACCATACTAAAAAGTCCAGACTGCTGAACAGGATCTGCTGCTCCCATGGCCTTGGGAAGTCTGAGGCTAAAATAACTGGTCCATTTGTAAGAGAAGGAGCATACCTTAAAATATTCTATCAGAGGCTGCTGTGAGGGGTAGTTAAGCCAATTCAAAGCATGCTGGACAGTTTGAAGAAGCCAGATAGTCATCTGGCATAAACACAGTATCAGTCATCACAGAATCACAAGAATAATTTAGGTTGGGAAGGACCTCTGGAAGTCATCTCTTTCAGCTCCCCATGGAAAGCAGGGCCAGCCTTCAAGTCAGACTCAACTTCAAAGTTAGATCAGATTGCTCAGTCTTAGACACTGAGTTTGAAGTAGTATGGCTTTTGATTTTACATCCATTTTCAGATAAAGTGCTGGGGATGATTATTAGAGTTAATACACAAAATGACAAACTACAGTATTCAAAAACTGAAGGAATCTTTTATTAATTCCTCCTTCGAATGTATGAGCCACTTTTTTCAGGTTAGTAAAATTACATTCGTTCTTCTATTATTTTATAGCAAACTACCAGCCTTGCTGAGTTTTTGCAAACACATGTCAACATCAAATCAGAGCAATGATCCAGATCTTCTAATGAGGAAGCTGCTTTTGAGCTAGCAATTTCCCCTTGGAACAGCTCCTTCGATTCTGAACAAGGAGATACCATCCAAGACTATTCTGGCATGTCAATTCAGATATCTGCATCTAATGTGTAATTAAGGTTAAGCCCCTTGAAGTGCTACTGAATGAGCTGTCTCTGATGCTGGTTTTATTTTAAGAACAAATTAGAACAAAATTACAAGCATAAAACTCAAGACTCAAGTTGTTTACTGCGCTGTGCTATAGGCTAAGCTTACCTTCATTGTTTGCTCATCATAAAGTTTAATGTACATTCAGAGACGCTGTTGCATGTATTTCCTGGAGAATGTTTTGTCTCTCAAACATTCATGGACAGTTCTAAAAGAGCATAATATTCTTGAAGAAAACTGAATGTTGCATAAAGAAATCCACAGGTTGTAAAGTAACAAAGCCATATACCCCCACATTCACCAGAATGAATACAGTTAATCAAAACCATTCAAATGTATTTTTATATATGCTGTTTTCACAATAAACTGAAAGGCTGCAAAGGAGCCATTGTTTTCTATGAATAGCATATACACGTATTTAAGTCAAAATAGACAATGTTCACCTGTAGGTCAGATTCTATGGAACCCTTTATTTCTTCTACATTACATTTGTGTATCTTTGATTTAAAGAGCTATAATGGCTGCAGTCTACTGCACAAATTCAAATTTACTGTTATTTGTCTGCAGGAAGAAGACAAGTACCTGTGCAGGTACAGATTCACCAGGCAGCTTTACACAGGATGCATTTAATTTTAATGCTGTGACAGGAATAAATATTCATATACAACTCTTGATAAATCTGTAAATGAACCATCACAAACAAGATGTAATGCATTTCAAATAAGGTCTAAAAATAAATTTGTTTAAAGATGCACAAGTTTAAAGTAGAGTTGGTCTAAAGACAACTTGTGCATTAGCCAAGGTAAGCTTTGACCACAGAAAACTGTAATAAGCCCAGACAGCTGGTGAAACTACACAGCTTTACAACTGCATTTCTGAATTCCACGATTTTATAACCAAGCTTTCCACACTGGCAGCTTTGTTAGTTTTTCACCTCCTGAAGTTGCTGCTAGTGAGAGATTTACATAGACCCTGAAGACTCTAAAAAAAAAGAGCAAATTATGATGATATATTTTATAATTTTCAGATGTCAAAAATTAATTTGACTCACTATTTTACATACTTGAACCATAATTATTGTGAAGTATTTACACAAGTTTAAAAGTAGTATGTGGGCAAGCAATAGCCTGCAAGTTACAAAAATGCCATTGGAACAGTGAAAGAACGAATGTGAAAACATGCTCCAAGCACTAGCACTAGCTAGCACTGCTCAAGGAAAAAGGAGATTGATTATTCCCTGCTACAACAGCCATGCTCTGTGCAATTCCTTCTGCTCTCCACTACCAAGCTGCCCTTCTGACAGCAGTCAGGGGTCCTATATCTAATTGCAATAAAAGTTTTTAATTAAACCTCGAATATGCTTTAAGAGCTTCTAGTATGAGCATGCCTTTGATGGTGCCACTTGAGGTGCTCTCCTTCAAGGGATGATGAAGCAAATCTCTTAAAACCATGGGTGAAGATGCCTTTTTTTTCCTGCGTGTGCTGCTGCTTCTCACAGCTAGCTGCAAAGCTGCCTGCATCAGTATCAAGCTAAAAGAGCTTTCCCTGTGGGAGCTCTCCACTATCTCCAAAATACTGCTTGCTGGATTCACAATGTAGGAAGAAAGCGCACTTAAAATATTAATGCCTGCACACAAAATGGTCTCAAGTATGTGCCCAATTCGAATTGGTGAACTCAGTGGGAGCCCTCCTATTTGCTTTAATAGCAATTGTACCACGCTAGCAGAAGGCAAGAGGAAAACAGTGCAGTTTCTCATATTTCAGGTCTGGTCAGAATGCAGTACTCTGTGCTAACCATGAGGAAAGTGAAGGGTTTATCCCAGTCACCTCCAGTAAAACAAACATTTACTTCTTCCACAGTAGCTTGTGAAACTTGGTTCTACTAGACTGGAAAGTATTTGAGGAAAATGGGTAAAGCTCATTCAAGGATCTTGAATAAAACTGGATAGGCAGGAATTTGTGCACATGATAGAAGGCACCAGCAGAGGACAGATCAGATTTTCAACACACAGCATCCAATGAAAATTACATCTCATTCCTATCCATCCTCACCCATTCATCTTCCACATCCCCACAGACAGACAGGTGACCAATAGAGGA
This sequence comes from Cettia cetti, assembly GCA_013401135.1. NCBI lineage: Eukaryota > Metazoa > Chordata > Aves > Passeriformes > Sylviidae > Cettia > Cettia cetti. The sequence continues at coordinate 26,149 of VZUI01053413.1, forward strand.
ACAAGAGAGATTAGTGTCCTTTTAAGCTGTTCCATAAGCTGTCCTGCTTCTCCTCCCGTCCCACTTTTGTGTCTGTGTGTGTGTACACACGCATGCGTGACAGGGAGATGGATCCAGGGGAACCCAGTAAAGTGTGTGGAGGTCGGGGGGGATTTCAAGCAGGTTCTCATTCAAGCCATCTGAAAAGTCTTTCTGTAATCAAGGGGATACTATTTCAGGAGACAGGGAGAAGGGGCAAAGGATTCACGTTGCTAAGGAGACACGTAGAAGCTGACATTCCTACATAAATTTCCATTTATACCAGGGAAGGAAAAGAAAGCACTCCAAACTTTGTGCAGATACCCTGGTAACTGACTGAAACCAGAATTTCTTTACAATTAATTTTATGTTATTTAAAACAAAATCCCGAACAACATTTAAACCCTCAAATATTACAGCACACTCCAGGAAAAAAAAATAAAAATAATAAGCACAGCAGCAAAGGAACCTGTGTAATTCCAACTCAAACTGAGACCAATTATTTCCCAGAACCTATACAAGGACTTCAGAGAATAAAGGAAAACAAAACACACCGAGAATGTAGTCAGTCCTTTACTTTCCTTCCCGAAACATATATCTTGTGCCTGCACGATCTACCCAACCAAAGGGCACAGCAATCCAAACAGATGATTTATCAATGCAAGTGTGTGTGTGTGTGGAGAGGAATGGGGGGAGGCCGGCTGCATTTCTATTGGGGCACCAGAAGTTGCTATCAGGCATAAAGTAAATAAAACCACCCATGAAAACCAAAACAATTATCGTACTACAAAAGAATTTACTGAAAAAAATTCAACAGGCAGTTTGCTTTTAAAATTCACAACCCGTTTTTGAAGTACTCCAAGCAATACTGAAATGACATTAAAAAAAAAACCGATCCGTGATCAAAGACCTAAAAAGGTGAAGAAAGAATGAACATCAAGAAATCGCAACGGAGACTGTGGCATGAAGGCAAAGGAGCGTGAAAGACGATGGGGAGATCAGTACGTGCTGGAGAAAGACACACACAAGCACACCCGGCATGATGGGGAGAGCCCGAGCCCAGGCGTCCCCACTCCGGACAAAGCAGCAACTGGTTTCGGAAGCCCCAACTTTCCAAAACCAGAGACTTCTCAAATGGGGGCGGAGGGCAATTATAGGATACTCGATTCCGAACAGTTTCTCACTGTGTAGGGAAGCCGCCACACGGGAAAAATTAATCAAAACTAGTTCAAACTCGGGATCTTTTGTGACAATAAATACCACGGCACATACGGAGCCAGTGACCCCCTTCGCTCACTTCGCCTCCCGCACCCTGGGCACGACCCGAGCACGGGCGCTCGGCGCTGCCCCTCCCTGGGAGCGCCGCCGCCTCCGCCCCAGCCCGACCGCCGGCGGGATGCGGGGTCGGGGAGGCTGGGGGGAGGACGGGGAGAAGGAGAAGGATGGGGGACAGGTGATGAGGCTCGGGAAGGGAAGGGGTGCGGAGGGCGGGCGGAGAAAGGTGCAGGGGATGCAGGGGACTCTTCCCGGCGGCGGCGGCGGCCGGCGCGGGGAGCCGGGCGGGGACCAGCGGCGGCAGCGGGCGAGGCGGGGAACCAGTGGGGGCAGCGGGGCACGACCCCGGGCACTGCTCCGGTCCAGGGGACTACCCTCGGGAAGGGGCCGGGATAGAGTCCCAAAGGAGACAAGGATGGAGAGGTAGCTCGAGGGATGCTGGTGGGTCAGCCAGGGCACAGCGAGGGGAAGGAATTCTCAGTGCCCAGGGTGCGGCCAAGGGAGCGGGAGGCGGACGAGGAACGGGGGAAAGCAGCAAGGGGCGGCGGCGGAGGGGAGCGGAGCGGGGCCGGGGGCAGCGGGGGCGGCCGAATCTCACCGCTGTGCAGCGTCGACTCGCAGAGCCAGCTGTCCAAGTTGCCGGGCTTGCGGCAGGACTCCCAGAGGGACAGGTAGTACTGATGGTCCGCCGTCACCCAGGCGGGGCTCAGCACGGCTCCCAGGTCCAGGCACAGCGCCAGAAAGATGCACACCAGCCCCACCAGCTTCAGCGGGGTCAGCACCGAGACGCGCACCTCCTCCATGCCGCTGCCGGCCGAAGCCATGGGGCCCAGGGGAGACGAGGAGGAGGACGCGCTGCCGCCGGCCCCGAGGGGAACAGGAGCGAGAGCCCAGCTCCGCGCAGAAGGGGCGGGCGGAGGGAGAAGCGGCGAGACCAGCGCTGTCTAACGGCGGCGAGAGGCGTTCGCAGGCGGCGGCAGCGCCGCTCCCTCCCGCCCTCCTCCGCCGCGCTCCCGCCCCGGTGTATCAGGTGCAGCAGCTGCCCCGGCCCTCCGGCGCCGCCCGGCCCGGCCCGGCCCGGCGCGGCGCGCTCCTCCCCGTGCCCG